>JADKXX010008118.1:0-75779 GCA_017310255.1 Butorides virescens | reverse complement strand
CCCCCGCACACCCCCTCTCCCGCCCTCCACCCGCGCCCTCTCGCCCCAGACCCAGCCTAGCACCGAGCAGGCTGAACCCACCGGGGCTTGTGTTAAATTGCGACACCTTGTTACAGCGTCCCGGCCGGCTCCACGTTTCCCAACACAGGAATAAACCCACGGCTTCAGCTTTGGGAAAAACGCAGGATCACCGTCGCCTTCCGCCACCGCCGGCTCGCGCAGACACACACGCGTGGCCTGAACCGCCTGAAGGCCTCTGGGCCATTACCTGGGTACAACACAAAGGGGGAAGAATTAATCCCCACTGCCTCCGTTCAGGTATTTCAAGGCCATACAGGACCCTGTAATCAAAGAGCCTGATCTCCTGCATTAGACAGGAATTTCTGGGAATACCATTTCCCTCCGTGACTTCGACAGCCAACCCCAAACAGCTGGTGGAGCTACGACGTGTCAGAAAAGCGAGTCGAAATTGTCGAGTTCGAATGAACCCATTCTGTCCCCCGGCAAGTGGTTCCACAGGGTAATTACACTCACTGCTCTCCGGATTTTGGCCACGGGAGGTTGCTACGCCCCTGCCTGCCCGCCCGACGGAAGCTGTGCTTGTGTTGGAGCATGGTGCCACCTCACCAAGTTATACAGTGACCTGCCTGCTCGCCTGTCAAAAAATGCCATCCCCTTGTTCCGCGGAGAAGGAAGTCGCTGCTTCACTCGTGCTTCTTTCCAAACCCAGTTTCGCTCTTCGATGCAAGGTGCCGGGAAAGCGTTCATCAAAGGCATCTCCCGCCCGGCCCCAAGCTCCGGAGCCCGCTCCCGTTTGTGTAACCTTATCGGCTCTCCGGCGCCGTCAGCAAAAACCGGCCTTGGGAAGCACAGGCTCAAACACCGCCGTCAGTTGTGTTGTGTTAGGGAGGTGCTGAATTTCCTCCTCCCAGCTGGTTCCTTTGCCAACGACTTCGCCTGGGTTGTGCCGGGATTTCGCCAATACCTTTCACCCCACCTCCAGCTTCATATCCCGCTGTCCTTTCCTTGCGGCCACTTTGGCAGCCAGGGAGCCAGCCCAACCCAGCTGCAGGCAGATGTTTTTTGGAGGGCTGGTGGCCAGCCGCCCCAAGGGCCCTGCCGCGGGAGGACGCGCTGGTGCCAGCCCAGGGCGAGCAGCCCAGACCAAAGGAAAATAAAACTTCCCTTGGAACAGACATTTGCTCCAGGTTACGACCACACCTCGCCAGGCACGAAGGTGCTGCGCAGATGACGACGTGGAACGCAGCCCCTTCTTGTCAGAACCACAGATAACTAAATTCCCATCTTCCAGCCAGCTTGGAGAGCCAGCGCTCACTCCACGAGCATTTCTCCCGTCATCGGCGTACATCATACATTTATTTCACTCATTCTTCATGTTTACCGAGCTGCCAGGCTGCGGCTCTGTGCCGTCATCTCCACCTAAGCCTTACCTAGCACCTAGCAAAGGCTCTCCACAGTCCCACTGCCTGTGCCAAGCGCCCCGCTCCGCAGGACCTTGCTCAGCCACACGCCGTCCTTCGCCTAATGCCTTCCCAAGCATCCTCCAGCTGGAAGGACACAGCCCCGCTGGCACCTCGGCCAGAGCGGACGCCTCACCCAGAAGCCATGGCCCGAACGGGTCAGGGTGCATGGTACATGTGTGCGAGATGCTAACATCAGCCAAGAAAAAAAACCAACCCCCCCCCCCAAACCATTGAAACTAGATCTCACGCTTTATAACTTCACTGGAGCACAGCCCGCCTTCTCGCTGCCCATCCAGCTTCGTGTTCCCACGTCAGAGGTACAAAAATGGCCCGAAATGGAGAACGGCTGGTGCCCAACGGCTGCCGCAGATTTGTCTCTGAGCAGCCTCGGCAGGGACGGACGGCCCGCTCTCCTGTCCCCACCGAGGCTGCTCGAACACTGTGTTTCACAGAATCACAGAATTGCAAGGGTTGGAAGGGACCTCGGGAGATCACCCAGTCCAACCCCCCTGCTAAAGCAGGCTCTCCTAGAGCATGCTAGACAGGACTTCGTCCAGGCGGGCTTTGAATATCTCCAGAGAAGGAGACTCCACAACCCCCCTGGGCAGCCTGTTCCAGTGCTCAGTCACCCTTAGAGTAAAGAAGTTCTTCCTCATATTCAACTGAAACCTCTTATGTTTCAGTTTGCACCCGTTGCCCCTAGTCCTGTCGCTGGACACCACTGCAAACAGACTGCTTCCGTCCTCTTGACTTCCGCCCTTAAGATATTTGTAGGTGTTGATGAGGTCCCCTCTCAGTCTCCTCTTCTTCAGGCTGAACAAGCCCAACTCTCGCAGCCTTTCCTCGTAGGGGAGATGCTCCAGACCCTTTATCATCCTCGTTGCCCTCCTCTGGACTCTCTCTAGGAGTTCCTCATCTTTCTTGAACTGGGGAGCCCAGAACTGGACACAGTACTCCAGGTGGGCTCTCACCAGGGCAGAGCAGAGGGGGAGGAGAACCTCCCTCGCCCTGCTGGCCACACTCCTCTTAATACACCCCAGGATGCCATTGGCCTTCTTGGCAACAAGGGCACACTGCTGGCTCATGGTCAGCTTGTCGTCTACCATGACTCCCAGGTCCCTCTGGGCAGAGCTGCTTTCGAGCAGGTCAGCCCCCAGCCTGTACTGGTGCATGGGGTTTGACCTCCCCAGGTGCAGCACTCGGCACTTGCCCTTGTTGAACTTCATCAGGTTCCTCCCTGCTGCTTGGCGGAGGCTTCGGCCGCAGGTCTGCGCCAGCAGAAGCTGGGGATGGTGCTGCAAGAGGAGCGCCAAGAGGAAAAAATCTGACTGATAATGAGATGCGCTGCAGAGCGGTTGTGATTTTCAGGACGGCCTAAGGGATTTGGATGACCGATTCCTATTTAATTGGGCATTCTAATTTTCTAGGCATCTTTGAAAACCTCTGCCAAGAGTTACAAACCGTTAATTTTCACGCCCAGCTTTGGGGAGCAGCCTGTGCTATCCCAACACACAGTAAAGCTGCACCTTAATGAAGAAAGCCTCTTTGCTGCCCAAAGTCTTGAGTTTTTGTGACTTAGGACTCCTCTGCTTCCAAGCTGCCCTCGTGTCCTCAGTTATCATCTCTCTGTGCTTTGATATCAACTCCAATATTGTTCCATTTCTTATTGCTATCTGCAGGTCCTGGATTAAACCCCATTCCTGTAGGCAGCCTGCTAACAGACCTCCAGCCTCGTTTCCCCCATTTCATCCACCCTCCGCTGTGCCCAGGGAGCTAAAATCCCCCGTGGCCTGTAAGATTCATCTAACCTGTTTTCTTGCTGAAATATGTCTAATGTTGGGCCGTAAGCACACTACCGTTACCCTCTGAACAGTCTCTACCCCCCAAAGCTCAGGGTTTCTTGAGGGGTATTATTCCTGGGCATGAAAAACAGGGGCCAGGTTACTCAGCCCTTCTGGCTGGACCCAGAGGTCCCCCCCATCACCTGCCAAAGCCGTCCAGGGGGTCAGTGCTCCGGTATCATAACGGTGAGCAGAGAATTAACAGCTGGATAACAGATAAATTACCTCATCCTCGCCAGTCTCCATGCCGGGTGACATATACAGACCATCCACTTTCACACCCCTGTGGGATGAAGATCAAATTTGCAGAGCGCTGCAGCAAGCAGCACGGCTGCTCTTTCTTATTACACCCTCCATTGCCTTTTTTTTGTTTTTGGTTTTTTTTTTTGTTTTTTGTTTTTTTTTTTTTTTTTTTACAGCAACGCTATGCTGCCAGCAACAACCCCTTCGGACGAGAGCCCTCCTCTTACTGTTTTAACCAAGAGAAAAAGGCTGAGCTGGATTCTCAGGTAGCATCATCTATACTGCTCCCTTCAGTTAAAACACATCAATCCCTACTTTCCAGAGATGCGACAGCCCCCGCAGGGCATCGGTGGCGGCTGCCTAGCAGGCTGCGCCAGGGCTGTGCAGTGCAGCCACGCAAGGCGATGCGCCGCCTCGCAAAAATCCCCCCCCCCCGTGCAGCGTGCACTGGAGAGGAGATGAGCGCTGCCTGCAGACAGGTCTGCAGACACAGCAGGGGCACCATGGAAACTGCTGGAGAACAAAGACACCGCTGGAAAGGGTAGAAGGGGCGAGCTTGTGCCAGGCCCCACGAGCCATGCCCAAAGAACTTGGCTTTGCCGCCCAAAGAACTTGGCTTTGCCTCCCAAAGCCCGCAGCCCCCGCCCTGGCTGCACCAAACCCGACTGTGGCCTGCCCAGGGATTTCACAGCAGGGCCAGGGGTTCGCTTCCTCACCACCGATAAAGAAAACAAATCGGGAACGGGGACGAGCAGATACTGATTTTGCACAGAATTGTGTTTTCTGTCTCCAAGGTGATGCTGTAAAGTAGGGCAGCCCACGGGAAGTAGAAAGCGTTTACTCCTTAGTAGGTATCACTGAGGACTGAACAAGAACCTACCAGAAGGGGTAATAAAGTAGGAGTTAAACGAAGTATTTTGCACCCCAGAGGCTCAGGGGCTGTTTCAGGGGTGTTTCAGTGCCTCTTTACGCATTTTTTTCCCCCCTCTTCCCTGGGTACCAACCGCTGGTGCTGCTGAGCTAAAGGAAACCTCAGTCCTGCTGGGTACGCAGCTGCTCTGCCTTGTTCTTCCTTTTAACATCTGCTGTGAGCCAAATCCACGTCCAATTTAAGACAATCTTATGGAGCAATACCAGCCCGTTCCAGCTAACGGAGTCCATACCATACCTTTTTCGTCTAGGGGTCACAGCAGAGCCTACAGGAGGATCCCAACTGTCCCGGTGGGAAGCTGACACGCCGAGTCTGGCACGCCTTGTCTCCTTTCGTGAGGGAACAGCTGAAAGGCGGTGTAACTGTAGCTTGCAGTCTAGAAATTGTGAAGAGTGACAATCGTATTTACTCAGAAGCAGGAGATGATGTGGTATTTACAGAAATTGTGGGTCCATCCATCCCCGTTACATTTTGATGCCCGCGATAAGTATCAGGAAACAACCCCTAGCAATTCCCACGCCGCTTGGATCGATGTCGAAAAGCCACTGCGTGACGCTGCCAGTTCTTTTTCCTCTCCGGTGGCTCCCAGTCTCGGTGACAGATGAATACAAAGCAGACAGGGTGGTGGCAGAACCTCATCAGACGGACCCGACGGGCCTCAGGCTGCCCATGGTATTGCATACATTAGCGTCACGTATCGCCAGGCTTTGTGTTTTGGTATTGAAGGACACACAGCTTCCATCTTTCGCCTTGTCCTGTCCTTATGTCAGGATCCGCGTTTTGATATTGAGGTTGTTTCTGTGCTTCAGAAGCTGCACCTCTATTTCTGTGTCTCCCTCAGCTTTCTGTCGTAAGCTTCAAAATAGCAAGAGAGGCTTCTCCGCTGCGTGAAAAGGCTTTTTGAGTCGCTGCATTTAAAATCAGAACAAAAACCTCCAATTTTCAGTGAATCTAGTATTTGGTCTCACTAGATTTTGGTTACATGGGCTGCTTAGATTGCTACTATCTCACATTAATTATTTCATAACCGTATTACTTTGGAAAGATCTGTTTATATTTGGCCACAGCAACACATTTGACATTTCCATTCGAGGCCGAGAGATCCCCGCAAGCTATTCCGCGAGCACCTGCAGCAGAGCAATGCCACTGAAAAACACCGCCTTTACTTCCTGACAAAATTACTCCTTGCTTTTCCCACAGCAGACGCGGGACGTTTCCGAGAGGTACTGCAGCCGCTCAACAGAGTCAGCTTGCTGAGGCCGAGAACTTTATTCAGCTTCCCCGTCGCCCTGCAGAAGGGGCCTGTCCTGCCCGGTGCGAGGGGCCGGCAGCAGCTCCCAGCACTCAGCACCTCACAGCCGCAATTCCCGGGTCACAATTCCTCTCTCTCCCCGCGGATGTTCACACCTCTTTTGCAGGGTAGATCTAGGAGAGTACCCGAAACAATGGGAAAGCACAGAGTCAGGAGGAACACATTCGCAGGGTATTAGCTACCCGGCTTTTTCAGTGGCATTACTAATTCTACAATTAGTTGCCCCTCTCTAGCTGCCTGCTGTCACAGGGATGCTTCAAGCCACCACCCTCACCTGCAGGCACTCCTTCCCTTGGCACCAGGATGCTGCGGAGGCCAGGAAAGCCCCGGGAGTGCCGCCTTCCCCACGTTTCTCCAAGGAGAGCACGGCGAGGGAGGAAGGGTTCGCACCGCCCCTGCCGGGGGAAAGCAGAGCCTGTCTCACCAGCGCGCCCCGCTCCTTCGCATCCAGCTCAGAAAACATCCTGGTATGCAAAGAGGTGAATGCCAAAAAACGGGAAAGCTCCTCTCACCTGGGCAGCTGAGATGCTCGGCCAAACTGTTGCTGGCGTCGGCCAAGCTGTCCAAGGGTCCAGCAGACCAGCCCCTCTCGGGAGGTTTCTGGTATGTCCCAGCTTTAGGCTCCACGCAAACCCCGTGAGAAAAGCTCCCCTGCAGTACGTTGTCACTTCTAATTCCCATCATGGCTAAAACCAGACAGTGCTGAGACACAGGGAAAAATACAGTATGGTTCTTTTTTTTAAAGTTAACCCTTCAAACCTGGGTTGGGACCTCCCGGTAGCATCCCCGGAACAGCTTCCACCCTGCCGGCAGCTCTCATCTCCTCATCCTTCCTGCATCTGCCACTGCCAGGTTCAACCCCTCCACGCTGCCGCCTGCGGCGTTGGGATCTCCACCCACAGACAACAAAAGCACCAGCGTTTGCTTTCCTACCTCCTGCACCGAGACAGCACAAGCCGTCGCATTTTGAAAACGTTTCAAGCCAGGTACTCGGACTTTTCCTTGCAAACTCTCTGCTTCTCAGTTTAATTTTTTGGCACAGCTTGCTTGACTCCCCAACTCCATTCGGCCACAGGCAGCGTGACAGCAGCGCGCCTCTTTCCAAGCCCGTTTCCGTGCTTTTTCCGAAGAGGCAAAGCAGCCGTCGCGATTTGGGAAGGTGGCGATTGCCGACAGCAGAACAACCAGCACCCAACAGTTTTATTAGGCACAGCAGGACGTGTTGTCTGCCATCCAGCAGCCTTCACGCCGGGCTAGTGGAGAGAAGTAGCATTTTCCCCGAGTGGGCAAGCTGCCTTTTTCCAGCCCAGGATGCCAGTCTAACATGGCAGAAAGCATTCCCCTTCTCTCAGCCTCACCTACCGCCAGTTTTCAGGCAGGAACACCTCAATTTCCCCACAAAAATTGCCACCTGGCATCCAAAGGCCAAGTTAACGTCTCCATATGAAATGTGGCCACGCTCAGCATTGCCCAACACAGCCGTACCTCCCCGCTGTGAAAGCTCCAGCCGTGCCTTTCCCATGAGAACTCCTCCGGAAGCTCCCCAAGGAAGGGCTCTCTCTTCTGCACACACTGTTCGATGCCTACCGGATGCTGTAATGTATTCAAACATTCCTTGAAATTGCTGCTTTCGCACATCGGAGAGGCAAGTATATGCAATTTGGGACAAAACCTGACCAACGAAGGAAGACTGTAGGAGTTCTAAAAGCATGGGCCGCGTTGTCAGGTTTCCCTGAAGGACAGAGTCCAACCCAGTCGCAAGCAGACGTGTCCCCAGGTGTGGTAAAATACCGCAACAAGAAATGGGATAGAAAAATACAGCACAGGAGGCGCAATCGGGGCATCTGAAACAGGGGATGGTGCCAAACTCGGGCTTAAAAACTGTAAGCCAAGCCTGTCTGTCCCTGCTGGAAGCTGCAGGTGACCCCTTCTGCCACTGCAGCTCTGTCTATGTATAGTTGCACTGAGATGGCTATACATTTATACATATAGATACAGTCTAAACCCAATCAGGCTGCACAGCTGCATGTTTTGACACCGAAATAACTTGAAATGTTTTGCCCCCAGTGCAGATTGCATTATTCTGGGTTTTTTCCACCAGTGTAAGAGCGCAGCAATGGACCTGGCAGAGAGCAGCAGGGTTTCAGACATGCCTGCGGTACAGAGGAGGTGATGAGAGCACTGGGGGGAGAGGAGTTCATCTTTAATCCCAGCATCCAGGATACCAGTGACAAAGAGAGAAGGAACAGGCATAAAAGAAGGACGGGAAAGGAAAAAGATTATATGAATCGATAGGAACAGGGAAATTATTTCCTTCTTGCTTAAAGTCTTCAGGAGACTCACTGTGGTTTTTCCACAATTGTGATTTTTGGCGTAAGAGCAGTTCTGGTGCAGATGCAGACGTCGGGTGCCCAGCTGGGCGGCCACGGGCAGGGAGCAGGATCAGGGCACGGATGGGAGCTGCCAGCCCAAGACCATCACTGCCACCACAGAGACCCTTAGCAAAAAGCATAAAACACCAAGTAAGTCTTAAAACACCGAGTAAGTCTCCTCATCCCAATCACCTGGCTCTTTTAAGAGCAAAATAAGCCACCATCAAGTGGAAAACCCAGGCGATGCAGCCATTTGATACTCTTGCCATCGCTCTAGGGGTAGAGTTTAATTTACCTTTTCAGATCTGACACGAGAGGTGAACCCAGCGCAGACCAGAAAACACCTCAGAGCTATCGCTGGGAGAAAATGGGGGGAAATTATTTGAGGATGAATTGTGGTGGCATAAATAATAAGCTTGGCAGTGGATATCCCAGTTGCAAGTCAAGGAATTTCAAGGGATTCAAAATTCAGCTTTCAGTTTCGAGGGTGTTAAAAGGTCAGAACAATTAAAAAAAAAAAATTTATAATATCAGAGCAGCACTGTATGACAGAGATAATTATGCTGGGAACTTTAGCCAAATTAGTGGGTAGTTATTTCTGTACCTGCCACAGTGTAAGGAGCTAGAAGCAAGAAAGTCGACAGCTACAACACAGAGGGTAACAAACGCAACGTAAAAGGAGGCAGAGGGAACTGGCTTCTGCCGCGTCGTTAACCGTGACCTAGCTTTGCTTTTGGAGCCGTGCTCAGACGCGGGCTGCCACGAACACTTGGCACTGACCGGGAAAGGATGCGGAAGGACGGGCCCCTCGTTCGTGCTGACTGAACCACGTCGGCTCTACAGCAGCTGAGCTCGCCTCCGCCCACCTCCACGCAGAAGAACCTGTCTGTGCTGAAAAAACACCGCGTTGTCTTGAGGCTACACCAGGTGAAAGCTACCACAAAGACAGACTTGAGCCTATAATCGGTGAGAGAAAACACCCACCTTGTAAGTTACCTTGCAGTAAGATCGAATTTATTTTTATACAAGAATAAACAATATATAATACTTGCCATAAAGGAGAACGTTCCGGGATTTTTGTTTTCGGATAAGGCTCTTCTTGGCAAGTGCGGAGTTCAGACTAGATGGCATAGGCCTTTTCTGATCCAAGGTTTTATTAGTGCCACTGAACAGAGGAGCCGAGAGGTCAAGCACCTCGTGTTTGGGCACGTGGGAGAGGTCTTCTAGACTAAATCTTGCAGGAAGTTATCTATTGAGGCAGCAGGTCTGATGGGCAAGGTCTGAGGGAGCGGCTGCTCTCCCAAAATGCTCACCGAACAACTACTATGGAAAACTCCAGGTAACAAAAAGCCACTTTTCGTAATGAAACCACATTTGGGCACGCAGCGTCTAGGGGAAAGGCAGGCAAACAGAAATACCAGCCGCAGTGGGGAAAAAACCCAAACCAAACGAGAAAACTGCATAAAGCACTAAGGCAAAAGGTATTCAACCGTGTCCGTTCCATGTAACGTCCAGAGGGTGGGAGAACTGGAACACGCTCCCTCTGTGAAGGCAAGGGGTCGGGGAGATTCCTGCTTTTGTATTAACTATGCTCTTTTGCTTTCGGCACCAGGAAAGAATGTGTGTAACCTGCATCCCACGTCCCGCGACGTACGCTCCCACCACTGGTCAGCTGAGACCCCCGCGTCCATGAAGCTTCTGCGTTTATCTGGCCTGTTACTGACTGCGAAGGGTAACTCAGTGCCAAACTGCCCACATTGCTCTGTGGATAGCTCGGCTGCCTGGGGCGGGCAGGGGTGTTCAACCCAGATGCAAGGAGTTTTAGCTGCCCTCGGAGAAGTTTTTTCCCAGCTTGATGGAAATCTCTCCTTAACATACTAGAAAAGTGTTGTCCTGGTCCACTGCAGGCAGCAGATGAGCGCCAGGGCTCACAGCTGGTGCCTGGGCACTCTGCACCCCAGCACCTGGGAACACAGGGGACTTTTGCGCCCCCCTGCCCCAAAATCATGTATACAGCTTCACCTACGTGATCAGCCAGTGTGTAAGGCATAGGTAAACGCACTGGATGCAAAGCCGCCCTAAGCTTTGC
Organism: Butorides virescens; assembly: GCA_017310255.1. Lineage (NCBI taxonomy): Eukaryota > Metazoa > Chordata > Aves > Pelecaniformes > Ardeidae > Butorides > Butorides virescens. Next base: position 65,507 of record JADKXX010008118.1, on the reverse strand, counting down.
AGGACAGCGTGTAGCAGCTTTGCCCTCTGCTGGCCTGAGCCTCCGCGGGGTCCCCAGGAGGCCCCAGGCAGGCAGGAACCCCCCTGCCCCACGGGAACCCCCGGAGCTGCCACCCCAGCCCCCGGCCTTCCCCAGGCCAGCAGAGCCAGGATTAGACACAGCAGGAGCCTTGGCCAGTTGTCAGCTTGCTGGGTAATGGCCCCTTGCTGGAAACTGCCCTACCTAAAAATCTAGAAAAAGAGGGTAGAATAAAAAACTCTCAATTTGATGAAGCCACAACCCCTACCCCCTGCTCCGCCCCAGCCCTGCAAAAGGCAAGAGAGAAATGGGGTAGGTTAAATAACCTTAAGTAAAGTCACACCAATACTGGAAAGCCTTTCCCACCAGACTCATCACGCTCCTCACTTTATTCCAGGTCCTTTCTTGTGCATAAATCATTAGGATCAAACGCTGTAATTCGACATTTGGGAACGGCGTTACTGGCAGCCAGCTACGGCCGAGGGGTGCGCAGGGCCAGGGCGCCAGGGCACAGGTTGGGAACAGAAACCCAGGCAGCCCCTTCTGCCCACGCGGGTGCCGTTTGCTTTCAAGTGCCAGCGCCGGTTTGTCCTTTCCCTTCACCTTTCTCCCACTTCTTTTCACCCCCGGGTGTTTGTTTGGTTCCACTCAAAATGCCGAAAAGCAATAAAACCGCAGCAGCGATGAGCCAGCGTTTATCCAGCTCACGACGAGTCGCCTTGGCAACGGGGAGCAAAGCTTCTCCCGTATTCTCCTGCCTCCTTCGGTTTTCTCCTGGTTTCGCAGCCATTGGCGTGACTCGGGTAACGGCTACGCACGCCAAGCACGCCGTCAGCGCTGCTTCCAGCAAAGGGAGGCACCACGAGGAGAGCCGGCCCAGCTCTGCTTGGAAACGAACAAAAAAAGCGGTGGCTTTGCCAAGTATCCCGAAGAACCAACCGCCCGGCCTCCCGGCACTGCCAGCACCCGAGTTCAAAGGATTTGCCTACCACCGTAACGGTGACCACTGGCTGTCAGGCAAACTCAAGAGCACCCAGCTCTGCACTTCGCCCTCGCTGGCGGCTGCGGTAGAGCGCGACCCTTCGAGGATGAAGACGCAATGAGAAGATCTGCACGGTTGGTTTGATCACACGTTCAACCAGGACCTGAACATCGATGATTTTGGACACACTGACTCTCTGCAAAGCCCAAGTACGGCGCCACGCAGCAAGTGCTCCTTCGGTTAGCGCCTGGCAACGTACGCCCAGGTGACGCCTTCCTCAGCAACGAAATCGGCTTCCAAATTCCCACCATTATTTGCCCAGATCCTTGCAGTCGCGTACTTTACAGAGGGCTCCCACGGACTGCTGCACAGCAGGACCTGTGGGCATTTTTTTTTTTCCCCTTTGCAAAATTCATCAAGTGTGTTCTCCCAGCCGTTTCCCTAACACGCTGACAAAACACCGACAGGCGTATTTAAAAAGTAAAGTTAAAAAACCAAAACGCGACAGCTGTGCACTTGGGTTTAAAATAAATGCTCTTCAGTATTTGCAAACTTCTAACCTGCTACAGGAGGAGGAAACGCATTCGGAATGCAACGCTTTCATACCACTGGTACAGATGTAGCTAGTTCATGGCCAGAATGTCCCAGGCAAGCAAGCCGTATTCCCGGTACAGAGCCACAACCAACATGAAAAAAAGCTTATTTAATGCCAGGAAGAATATTCCACTTTAGGTAGAGAGCAACTTCCTTAACACTATCCACAGAAACTTAATCACTTGTAGGTAAGATAACCACATCGCTTCCCCACTCAGGCACATTTCAAAGTCACCCAAGCATGCCTTATCTAATTATTTTTTACAGCGTTATTCCTATGATTTAATCCCGTCTGAGATCATTAGACACTATGGTACCGTAAGCGAGCAATTACGACACTGACCTCTGTTCTAGGGGACCTGGGCAGGCAAGTGCCTTTGTCATCTATCAGAGGGTAATTTTCTAATTTGATTTAGAGCCTCTCTAGAAAAAAGATAATTTACTTAGCCGCTAGCTTTCAAGGACTGCCTTCAAGTCTAGGATACACAGTATATCTTGGGGAAAAAAAATAGGTTTAGGAAGTTCTCTCACTGCAGACACCCATGCCCCAGACAAGAGCATTTCAGCATCTGATGGTAACTAGAGTTTCCCGTGGGAACTGTAATTCAGTGAAAATTCACTATGTATTTTTATTCCCCCTGCCCCCCCGACTTTTCGCTTGCTCCAGGTGACAGTAAGATTGAGAACAGATGAAGAAGAAACTTGCAAATTAACACAAGGTGCAAAAACAAAGGTAAAGAAGCTTTTCTACGCTGCAGGGACAGGTAGAAAGGGCAACGGGGTACAAGCATCGTGCCACGACGGGGATACCGCACCGCCTGCCGACCGCTGGCTACTGAAAAGCTGCAGGTCTGGTAGCCGTGGAGTACCAGGGTTTTACGAAAGCCACGCTCTTCCTTCCAGCACTTTCACTGCACAAAGGCAGCTTGTGGGAGGCAGGCAGCCACCGAAAGGGAGGACCCATATCTGAAGGCACGGGTAGGGCGAGCGTCCCTTCCAGGCGTGCGGTGGCTCTGCGGCCGAGAGCTTTCTGCGCCGCTGAGGTCCTCCCCTTCCTCGTGATGCTGTGGAAAACCAAAATCAGGACTCAGTAGTCATAATAAAAATGACTCCCTGCTGCCATTGCACCACCCGTTACTCTGCAACTACTGGAAGAGAGATAAAAATACGAGCACTAAAAATAATTTCAGATTCAGCCCCGTGCTGGGTCACAAAGAACTAGAATCGATGATGGGTTTTGCTCCAGGCAGATTTAGGTGTAACCATGTTTTTTCAAAACACTCGACAGTCAAGGGAGACAGAAAAAAAAAAAAATAATCAGCAAAACCAAATGAGCACTCCAAGGTTATAAATTCCTATAAATTTACAGTATCATCCTGAATCTTTAAATAAAATGTGGCATTTACAGGGGGGGAGTAAGGGGGGAAGTCACTGTTGGAAGTTCCTAGGAATGGACGAACCTAAAGAAAAACAGCAGAGCAGAAAATTTAATTGTAAGCAACGAAGCAAACCCCTGCAGGTAAATGCGCCAAACTTGGCTAAAGGCACCTTCCACTGGTAAGGTTAAATTCAAAGTACCTTTAGGGATGCAACTCTTGGGATGGTAAAACTCAACAGATGGACTCCTCTTCTGGGCATATGCTGACGGGGAGGGATAACAGCAGCAGATATTAACTGTCACGGGTACTTAAAGACAAAAAAAAAAAAAATACATAAACCATTCTGGCATACTTAAGAGTCCAAGCTCCTTTTGTAAAAGCACAATAGACCATCCTCTCCACATGTGACTTCTGAAATCAGCAGCAAAAATTCTATTATCGGCTTCTTCAGGAAGAACTAAACACCGCCCTCCCCTGCCGAAGCAGATTTCCACACGAGTTTTAAAAAGGAGAAAAAGAAAACCAATATTTAATCATAAATACTTAACCTGCATAAATGTGGGAAGGAACAGAAGGGTGACTTCTCTTGCTACGTGCTTAAGTCAGGAATTATTAATAACAGAGCAAGACTCCAAAACTTAGGCTTTTGCAATTCTGTTCCACTCTGCAGAAAACATAAAAAGTCTAAATCGTTGATAATCTGAATTGTTATTAACATGGTTTTATTTTTTACTTAAATGGATTTCAGCAGAAAAATCCAAAACGTTTCCCCCAGAGGAGGCTGGTTTGTTTTTTTTTTTTTCCCTCCACATCACAGAAATGGGTAAAAATAAGATAAAATAATCCTATCTCAGGCAGGATGCCCAGAAGGCATTCATTGATCAGTTCTTTCCCCAGCTAGGTATCTCCATTTTCTCTTCTGTGTCATCAAACATCTTACCCACCTAGTATAACACAGGAGCGGAAGATTAAATTGATAATACCAAAAAAAAAAATAATCCTGCAGTGGGACTACACGTCTGCTTACGGCTGAAGTCCACCAGGAGCGCCCGGCCCCCAGGTTCACTCCTAGCCTTCCCCCACCTTCCCCCGGGAGGATTTGTCCTTACGCAATTTCCAAGAACCAGGAGCAAGCTCTTCCCCTCCACCCCCAGAAGCCTGCCTCTTATCTCCCACTTTTCCCCCTCTGTTTCTGCTATCTTCGCTGGGATCACTGCTATACCCTCTCCACCAGTAATCCTCCCCGTTCACTCGCTTCACTGCCCCAGGAGGGGGATCGGACTCTTCTGGGAGCAAAGGACGGAGACTTACGCTGGTGGTACCCGAGCCCACCGGCATTCCTTGGCTCTTACCGTGCTCCTTCTCTACTCTTACCTTGGGTAGCTTGACTACAGTCAAGATGCTTTGGTATCATCTCTTGAAAAATATTTTTTTTCCTACTTTTCCTTCCTTCACCTCCCGTCCTCCCTGGCTGCAAAGCCACCACGGGTATTATACACACGCTGCTCTGAAGAATTCAGCAGAAATAATGCAGATTCTTCTCTTGGATAGCAAAAAGATATCAGTGTCACCAAACTTTATTATAAGATGTATCATTAAAATACCTACGCTGCTGCGGTTAACTGGAGAGCACAGGATTTAAAACCATTAGCCTATCTTACCAGCAACATCTATAGCCGCAAAAATGCCGAGAGCATCATTGACACAGTTTCCTTCCAGAGACTCTGATGGTGTTTTAGGAACGTACTTCCAAGCTTCCAAATAACTTGCTCATCCTTATACACCAGCATGTTAGGGTCTTATTTGCCCTGTAATAAAATGCACTAAAACAATCTCACAAAGGAACATGTGAATTTATCTTTACATCAATCAAGAGTGTTAACAGTAGACTTAGTCGTACAGAAGGCCAATCTTTTCTACCATTCCAATTTAAGGTTCAGTTTTTTTCAGTTTTTAAGCATCGCCAGCCTACAATGAAATACTTTCAAGCACGTTAACATCATCCTCTCAACTTGTGAACTACACAACTTTAACACTTATCTGTAAGCGAGAATTACTGCTGGAGGTAGAGTTACCAGGTGTAACAAACAAAGGTTTTCTTATTTCTTCCCCCGAAGCTTCTTCTAAAAAAAGAAGGGTCTAAATTCAGTTTAGTGCACACTTCATGCAAGGAAATTTTCTTCCAGACTTCTCAAGTGACAGATTTTCTGACAGTCCCAGCCACTCTAAAACACACGGAAGATTATACAGTCCTTCTACTGCATTTCTGAACAGTCTGATGGACTAAACAGAGGCCTAGAGAGGTTTATTTAGCAGTAACCGGTTTTATTATTTACAGTGTCATAAAGCAGACTGAAGAATTAAGAGATGCACAACTGAAAACTTCTCAAGCATTTTATTTCATAATCTAGTGTATAAAACTTCAACATACAAAAAAAAAAACCCAAACCAGAAGTGAACTAAAGCAAAATCTCTTAACACATTTTCTCCAGAAAGCTTTACCTAAAGGCTCAGAAGCAGTAAACATTCAGCCTATTTAAAAATGGGATTCAGAACAATCTTCACGCTCGGCAGGCTGCAGAGTTATGAATCCAACGGACCCGGGTTTGATGCCTTCTTAAAAACGGGTAACTTGCTGTAAGCGGCAGTGTTTGTGGGGTTTGTTTTCGGTTGTTTTGTTTGTTTGTTTTAAATACCTAGTTCACTTTCACAACCACAGTCTTGGTTAGTTATCTTCAGTGAAGCGAATATGTTTACTTGTTTGTTGAGTCTTTTCAAGTCTCATTCTTTCAGCTTTAGCAATCAACTGCAAATGGGAAAAATATGGTAGAAGAGATTAGAGGAAAACTTTATTGTTATGATTTTATCTCACAATCATGAATATTATTCTCTGATTTACCAAACTTCGTAAGAAAAAACTAAGCTTTGAGCAGCTGAGCTAACCTGTACATCTGACAGGAAAAAGTTAAAGCAGCCCTGGTAAATTTTATTTCAGTGTTGCCTCAGGACCATCCAAAATAGTAAGGCATCTCTTCAGCCTCTGGAGACTGCAGCATCTTTCATTCCATCCCTTCTTCCTCCCAACGTGGCTTAAGAGAACAAAATTACAAGTTCAAAAATCCCAAAACACAGTCTCATGCAGTACGTTAAAAACCCCTGCCCTTGGATTGGATTCATGCTGTTACCGATGCAAGAAAAACAAGGTCAGACCATAAAAAAAAAAGAAAGCCTTTGGAATATTGTGTCATTTTCTACACTCAGTTAGGAAAGAAACAAAACCACTGAAATCCAGATGGGGGCCATCCTTCAGGCCGGGAAAACAGCACGGCGCATATCACAGCCCTGCTGGGAATTCATCTCAAGAAATAACAGTGCAGTCTGGAGGAACACCGATGCTAACTCAAACCCCTGTCTGAGCAGGGATTTGTTTGTTTTCAGCTGCGTTTCAGGGAGATTGCCCGAATTACCTGGTTCCCGGTCAGCTGCTCCCAGGACAGAAATATGAAAAACGCTCTTGTGGAACATAGCTAACCTGCCAATTTTCAAATTCTGTATACTGTGTCTTCAGGCAGAAAACAAAACTCCGAGAACAATGTTAAAAGCATACTTGTTTGTAAAGCATCCATACTTGAACAGTCACTGGTTTAACCACAGTACTGCAACAAAGTCATACTAATACCCAAAAGCAAAGGTGCTTTGGTACTGTGATGCCCTGTTAAGATTCCTTAACCATAAGCAAGAGTTCATCAGGTAACTGTTACATGAATAAGATAATAAAAAAATCAAAACAGAAAAACCAAAAACAAAATGCAAGGAACAAGACAGGCAGCCTAATCTGAGTAAGAAGTGAGAAAGCAGGAAACTGGTGAATCCAGGCACATCTGTAACCCACCAGCACAAACCCACATCAACTGATCCGATGGAGACTACTAAAACAGATTAGCTGGTGCCGAGGCAAAGGGGCACTCGTGCACCAGGCAGCCCATTAAAGAGTCTGCTAGATTTGAAAAGTTTACTTTTACTCTCTGGTATCTGAAAAATGGATTAAAAGAGTTAAGCTCTAAAAAGAAGCGAGGAGTACAGGGGCTCATTCATTCAACTGATGGGATTGAGAATCACAAACGCTGGAAGGGAGGCTCTAAGATGTGAACTGCCCAGTTCCTGTCAGTGGGTGTTTCTATACCAGCACCTCAGAGCTGGAGAATTTGTGAGAGGCTTGAAGGAGTCCCATTTTCAGCTGATTAATCCAGTATCAGCACCTATTTCTAAGCACACCACTTATTCATATAGCCAAACAGGTACCCAGCCCTTCCATCGTTACCAATTTGAGAGAACCAGGGAAAGGGGTTTATTTGTGCTCTGGAGTGGGACCTCTCCCCTCCGGCACACGCAGAGAGGGACCGGGTCAGCCTTGCAAGGACACAGCCCCCGAGCCCCAGGCGTCATCAGAAGAGAATAGGGTGGGCTGTGCCCGGGCATTCCCACTATCCTCCTTTCCCATATATCCTGCAAATTATTCCGCCCTCCGCAAATACCCGAATTCTCACTTCCTCCCCAAATGCCTTTCACTTCTACCACCACTCCCACCCTCTTAAGCTCCCCCCTTTCCTTCTAGGTACGCGGGCCTACAAGGTGTAAACCAGGGTCAGCAGCAGCTGCTGCCAGAAGACAAGGAGCCGAGGGGAAAGCCTGCCGGTGCTCCGGCCTTTGCCTCGGGAACAGAAAACTCCAATCATTAGTCTGGAGAGTTTAAGGCTACTACAGACCTAAGAATGACTTCAGGTCTGCATGAACCCACACTGCCCTGAAGAAACAGCTCTGGCAGGAAGGTTTTTAATCTGTATCAGTACATCACTAAGGTGGTTTTATCGCACGTTTGAACAACAGGCTAAAAAGAACACGAATTTGGAAGGGGCAGCAGCCCTGGGGGAAAAGCCTTTTTAACCCCAAAGGACAGCTAGGCGGCCATCACAAGTTCTGAGGAACCCTGGGCTATCTAGTCTCTTTTGGACATAGAGTTTACTACAAGAACTATACCAGAGAAAGTAAAATCACTACCACTTTTTTTTTTTGGGGGGGGTGGGTGGTGTGGAGAGGGGCACTACCCCAGAAACCCTCTGCTGAAGTGATCATTAACCCTTACCCCGGCATGCCACAGGACCCAGCGCAGGGAAGCCGAGCAAGCCTTACACTTTTTAGGACACGTGGAAAAGAGGAACCCCAAATCTGCCTCAAGTTCCACTCACAAGCATCTCTGCGCTGTTACTGTGTACCGCCTGCAAGGCGATGCAGCCCATGAAACGAGATGTATGTTCACTGTTACTATAAATACTCCCATTGACATCACTGCAGCTACATAGCTTAGAGGAATTTAACTTTTAAGCCTACGTTTAAAACACTAATTGAAAGGAAGTACAAGATGCTGTCTTTATTATAAGTCTGAAACAGCTAATAGGCAAGTGCTCGTCTTCAAAGAGCCATCTTGTAAGGGATTTTAAAGCCTTCCAACAGAATAGAGCTTTACAAGAAAGCTACACTGATGGTATGTGCAGCTGTACATGTTTAATTATGAATCACTGTATCACTTTTTTCCTCCCTTTTATTGTGACCTTCAAAAGAAGTCAACTTCTGAGTACTTTGGAAGAATTTTCAAACAAAATATTAAAATGAATATCAATGAACAGAGAAAGAAACGCTGTTTTTTTTATTCTCAGTCTGTATTTCTGGAATTCCGACTGTCAAAAAGTAAGGAAAGGGTTAAGAGTTACTGACTACAGGGAGGCATTCTTCTCTTGATGCTTTGCTTAACAGTGTTAGCATTTAAATAGCATTCACTGAGCTTTGAAGTTAACACCTCCCAGTGTTGCAAGGTGATGGGTAAGGGGGAGGAGCAGGAGCTTGCATCCTTGCTGCTGCTATTGTTAGGCAGAACCCAGACAGTTTATATTTGCAAGCCTAGACGAGGTACATTACTGGCCAATTTACACCAGTTTGGTCAACAAATACCAATCTTCAAAAGATGAAGAACAGAAACTTGAGAGCAGGACACCTACAGTCCAAACTAAAGTCAAAAGGTGCCACTGGCACCTTTTGTTTGAAAAAGTAAAAGTACATTTAAAAAAAAAAAAATCATGAAAAAACCTGGCAGCACTCAGTAAAAGGCTCCGAAGCAGTACAGTTTTCACATTCCCTTACTGATTATATCAAAGAATTAATGGCTAGAGCCAATGCCATTTTTACGCCTTTAAGAGAATTAAGTCAGTCACTTGGGGAAGTTCTTTACGCACATCTTGGTTTAAAAGCATGAGATTCATTTGCCTATGGGATCTCCGAAAAAACAATTAGACAAAGAAGATAATACATGCAAAATACACCTTGCACAAGACAAGGTTTTGACCTGTACAACTGCTGTTCCTTTAGGTCAAGGTAATATTTCTTTTTAATTATATACAGAAGAACTAGGAAATTTTTGGTATTGTGCACAACACCGGAGCGTCTAGGAAACAAAAAGTCTCCAAAGTCATCAGAAAAGAATTAAGGTCAGATGATTTTGAAGTTTTGCAAGCGACAGCATAATGATCCAGGTTAAAGCCAACTCAGAAGCCTTATCTGCCGTGTGTGTGATGTAAACCTAGCAATACAATGTCTGTGAAATACTCTCGGGCTCCTCTCTTGTCAGGGAAAGGATCTGACTGGCTTAATCAAGAGCCCTTCATGCCCAGAAGGATCTGCTGGGGCAGGAGCGGAGACAGCAGCCTGCAAGTTCATTGCAACACTCCCCCAACGCCCCGGCCTGACGGGCACACCAAGGTCAAGGCTGGAAGGAAATTTCACTACATTGAGGCAGGTTGCGTCCGGGAGCCGCTCAGCTGTGGATGCTTGCAGCGGCATTTGGATTTGCCCGGATCAGAACATAAGACACACTGGTGCATAAACTCTTGACTACACCGCAAAGACACCAGCGATCACCGTAGTGCAGAACCGTACGCTAAAAAATAATTCTGAAGAAAACCATCTTCTTTATCATACTAGAGAATTAAGACTGAAGCACTAGACTAGTGCAAATCACACTAGAGCAAATCAAGACTACTTTACTTTTTACTGAGCTCACCCAGGCAGGGTTTTAAAGGAAATCCAGCTTACAAATTAACTTCATGCCTCTAATCAGGGACTCAACTTTCTCCGATTGACTCCGTAAAGACAAGCTTTGCATTTGGCAACTGGACCAAGACAGCCACGCGGCGACTATTTTGTGGCTGTAAAACCCTGCTGCCAAGTCAGTAGAAAGTGATTTTACTGGGTTAAAGAGAGCGCCAAACGTTAAAGTACCAAAAACATAGAGCTGCAGAAACGGTGTCATATTTTCGATCATGGCAGTACAGGAAAATAAATTTACTTGCAAATTACCTTCTCAGTACCCCGTTTCTTTTCTCGAGGCTGGTTAAGTTTAGCTTGTCTGTCCACTAAAATCTTCTGCCAGTAACGTTGCTCATGATCGCCTTGAAAAACAGATTAACGTTACAGTACATGAAAAGAAGTATTCAACACAAACGGATGCAGTGCTTTTAGCTGTGATGAGAAGGAATCTTTTCTAACCAAGGTAAACACATGCAAAAATACCTGTCTACCTGTCGGGGAAACCTAACAAGCATTTCCCCATCAGTCTTAAATTTCGTAGTCAGAGAAGTCGTACGGCATTGCAACATCTGACCAACACACACCGAGGCGAGCAAAGAAAAGCAAAACTCTGCCCAAAGAAGCTTAAAGCTGACACCGAGGTCTCTGCACTGTTTATAAGCTGGACAGGACCCAAATCAAATTTATTAAATTTAGGACTGGATTGCTAAGGTATCTAAGTTTTCTTCAGACAGCAGTTTTACAAACTTAACAAGAACTGAGGAAATATGCAAACACCGCTCTCTACATGTAATTAGCAGAAGGAGGTCAGTTTTAGCTGAAGTCTCACCACAGCACTGGAGGCCCCTTGATTTACTGATGTACTCAACCTCTGCCTGATTTTAAACAGCTACCTAACAGGAAAAAATAAAAATTGCTGTAAGAATGACTGAGATAATTTTGTTTCATCAAAACCACTGTTAGAAGCAAACTGTGGGGACTTCATGGGCGGTTTGGAATATTTGAACATGGGGACAATAGGATAGAAAATAATTTTGCAGCTTTTTTCAGGGGCCGTTTTGCAGTAGGAAGCAGTTTGCCACTGTTTGCTCTGGTTTGTGCTGTAACTATCACGATGGGAATTTTGTGATGTAATGTTGTACGGTCTCATGGGAAGTCTTCAGTTACAGGGAAGTTTCCCAGTGATCTTGGAAAAGACTCCTGCAAAAGTTACGGAATTAATAATTCCGAGAACCAATTTTGCATACATTTTAACAGCATTATTTTTACATTCAATCACAAGAACATCTAAACATTATCATAGACCTTTACTACTTTGTTAGATGAAAACCTGAAGACATGTCAAAGTCAGTTTCTAAAACGTAAAATATTACCGGAAAAGCTTTAGCCCCTGCAGTAAAGATTCTTTCCTTATTCTTATTTTCTCTCACTTTATGCCACCAAGAAAAGCTGAAATCCTTACTGTGAGTCACTTGTGCTGTTTTTCCATTTCCATTCTCATTTCAATGAACCAGTTTGACAAAAAAAAAAGGTCTTAAGGCTATGAACGGAAGGCTCCTACAATGTAGTACTTACTCCTAATCTACTACTACACTCTTCTACATAAGGATACAAAACCAGAGACAAATACACACAGAGCACAGCACACATTTTACAGCTGTAAAATGCTGTATTTCAAATTGTTTCTGGATCTCTGGAATTCAGAACACTCTGGAGACAAATCTATCTCCAAATGACATTAGCAGCATTCAGTGAGTCTCAAACTTTAATTAACTTCAATATTATGATGAAGGTTAATGCTTCCATTATAGCTCTTCCTTCTGCAATCTCTTAATTGACATTTATGGGGGTTTACATCCCTGCATGCATGGAACTGGGCCATGTGCAAGCATCTGTGCGGGAGCGTGGCAAAATACTTAAACACACAGAGGAGAGAATCTCATCTGGATGACTGTACCTCTTTTTTGGGGCATTTAGGATTTTTAGTGCATGTCTAAAATCTAAAAGTTTATTAATAAAGTAACCAAGTTTGAGAGACTTTCCCCCCTCCCGCTGCCTTCTACCCCTCGCTCCCATAAAGAGGATTCTCTACACTTGGAAGCCTAGTCCAATCCAATCCAAAAGACAAATTTAGAACAGCAGAGTCATTTCAGAAAAAAAATAACACACATTAGGATGAAGTTCCAAAGTAAGCCAGTAAAAATTTTACTGTAAATACAATTAAAATGAGGCATTACTCTGGCATAAGTTATTCAACTTCCTGAAAAAAGAAAGATTAATTAGAAGGCAAGTGCTAAAACCACTGCAAGTGTATCCACGCTGTCAGATCCTTGTCCTGTTATTTCACACATAAGTTTGGTATTTTCAAGAAAATCTTCATTTAAAATTCTTTTGCATCATCAGCATGTATATACGTAAAGCTGAAGTATGAATTAAGTTTTATAGCCCATTGCCACTAAAAGAGACGTAAATGTAAATAAATCAATCTCAAAATAACAGAATTTAGTTGATAAAGGCAAGTAAAATTGTTATTTTGCTTTGAACAGTGGCGTAAAACCTATTTTAGCAATTTCACTAGCATGGCAAAAAGAGAAGACCCGGAGAAAAAAAAATTGCAGTCTTTTCCCCAACCAAGATAGCTAAATATATCCATAAAGCTACCACGCGATACAGTCCTTCTCACAGTACTTAAGCCTTCTCCTGTACTACCATTAAAAAGAAAAGGAAGTCTTACCAGCGAGAACTTCAAATTTCCAGTTGTTTTTGATCTGTATTTCTTTGTACGATTTCATGACCATCTGTGCATCCTCAGGGGTTTTAAAACGGACGTGACATTCTGTGTCTCCATCCAGCATGTCAACATAAGCAACATCAGCCAGCACTGCCAAAGCATTCTACCAAAGCACACAAGAGAACACAGACCATAAACCAGACTTTAAAAAAAAAAAAAAAAAAAAGAACATAAAGAGTATCTTTTTGACCATTCGATTTGTACGTCATTGACATTTTCAAAAAGGTCGTGAAGTAAAAGGCAGTAACTGAACCTTTTCCATCTGATCAAGGAATCTCTCATCAAATAGTTTTGAATCTATTTTACTAATAAGGTCATAACTGAATTGCAATCTATGAGCCGACAACTTCTATTTATCTCCCATCCTGCCCTCCAAGAACAGTTTAAAACACTAACTCCTGAAGTTGTGTTTTTTCTTTCATAAGAATAATTTTACTAATGGAGCATCAGTAATTATCCATTCATGTCAATACTCTATCTGCATGGACTTTTTTTAAAAAAAGAAAAATTATTTGTGTACTGTAACATTGATATATGTCGGTCCAACAGAAAAATACCTAACTTGATTCTGTGCATGAAATATATAAAAGCAAGCTCATTCACGGCAGATAATTTGAGAAATGAATAGTAGCAAACCAACCCTTCCTATCTTTATGAAGTGACCTCTGTCTGAAAGTTTTCACTAAGGGCTGAAGGAAGAAGAGTCACAGAGCTCTTTCAGATCAAGTACTCCACTTGTAATACCTGCTGTTAGGGAAATTAACTGAGACCACACATTCCTAGCCAATTTTGTTCACAGCAGGCAGCTCAAGTAAGATGGTTCCATTCAAGAATTACACACACTGCTTTTAACCCTCCGCTACCAAGGACAGCCTTAAAACACAACTTAAGTGCCAGTGCCGTTGAGATCATCGGAGAGCCAACCAAAGCTGCTTTCCACTCTTCGTTTTGGTACCCCAAAGTCATGCTTACAACACAACGAGCCAGTTTACCGCAGCTGGCAAATGTTATAATCTCTGGGAAGCACCTTTATAGCAAAATATGGAAGTCAAAGTAAAAAATTAAAACATCAACATAATATTAAAACTACTCTGCAAAGACCTTTCCAGTGCGTGGAAGTAATTAAGCCTGCCACACAAGCAGAAATGCAGATCAATTCTGGAAGTTTATTAAGGAAAAAAAAAAACTGGGTGCATTGCTTTGCAGTAGCTATGACAGTCTAGGAATGCAAGCAAAGCAAGGTTTTGTCCAAGAGTAGCAGTCTCCATAAAAGCAACTAGTATGGCCAGAAAAATCCAGTGTGTGTCAAGTACAGTTTGCATCTTCCGCTGCTGACCCGAAAAAGGGTTGGTGCACCCTAAAGATTATCACTTCTTCCAACTACAGTTGTATTCTGCAATTACATGTCTCCCCAAAACCCTTGCCTGATTTGTTTGCTCACATTTTGTGAAATATTTTGCCTATCTACTTATTGTGGGAAGCAAAGATGTGATTAATAATGGGAAGGGCCACCCCAAATCTTATTTGTCTCCCTTTACTTTCATAAAGCATTGTTGTTCCCTGATATGCTTCTGTAAAACCAAACCAAAAGAATAACTGGAAATACCTGGAAATACCAAACTAAGTTTGTTTTCAGCTCTAGCAGGAACAGTAAGCTCACCTCCTGACCACAATACATTAAGTTGTGACACAAAATTCTCACAGTAAAGTGTATGCTGCAGCCAAAGGGCCCTCAAAGGTTACAGTGACAACTACTACATCCTCTCAGTGTCTCCAACACTCAGACAACTGCCTACAAATACGCCTAGGCAGCTAAGCCCCATGAAGCTGAAACCCTATCATCAGTTTTTTTTCAGTGAGGGAGACGTCTCTCAGCTTGCTTCTCTTTTTTTCCCCCCTGTAACTTCACATTTGCAAGCAGCCCATGACTTCAGACCACTCCGTTACAAATATAGGTTGTTTGAGAAGTCATCTCGGAACTCGCATTCCAAACCATTCTCATTGCCTTAAGTGATCTGAACATTTATTCCAACGTGAGTTCAAGTTGTTCAAATTCTCTCCAGTTGTTATTCATCCAAAGTGCAATTTGTGAAAGAAAACCTCCTCTGTCACATTCATGGAAAATTCAGTTATCTGGAAAAAGCCTTCAGAAAACTTATAATATTTCCACTGCAGAGGGATGCAGCTTAAAACTGCTATTTTCCTTAGAAAAAATAGTCTACTTAACACGTGTAACTTCCATATCATGATGTGAAACAACATGTAATTTACTCAACCCCCTTTTTTTAAAAAATTGAGAAAAAAAGAGCACTTGTCATGGGGGGGGGGGGGGGGAAGGAAGAAATGGGTGAATGAATTACTGGAGAAGTTCTACTGCTGTCAGTCTCACTCAACTGGAGTATTTGTAATTGTGAATTGCTTAGTGAAAAAAAAAGACAATTGTTTTCTCATGCAGAGAGCATTTGCTTGCCCCCAAACTCCTGTTAATGCTAAACCCCTAATATACTATTACAGATTTCTTGATCTGAATTGTGCCAGAGTGACTGGCGCAATGACAAACAAATACAGAACACTGCACCCGCTTTCCCTTCAACTTCTCTTTTTAAACTGGAAAGAACTACTCGTCCTCTAGAGCTTTTTTATTTTGTCACTACTTTCATTACAAACTTGACATTGCTGGAAGCACTCTAAAGGCTATTTTTTGCTTTGAAACATCCTCTTTACCACCCTATTTTGCCATTGTAAAATCTGCCATTCACAGGTACTAGAGAAGAATCTGTACACAGCTACTGGCCAAACACATAAAAAAAAAAATCAGTACGACTTGTTTAAATGGTATTCCATATTCAAACATTTGGGGGGCACTGTAAGAGGAAAGGCTAACAGCTACCCTGAGGTTACAAAGGCATTACCTTGATCTGCTTCCTGCCCGGCAGGGGCTCAGTGCTAATGATCTTCACAATTACTCCACTCACAAACTGGGGCCCCATTGTGTTAGCCCTGGCAGGAGGGGCAGAATCTTCACTGGTGGCTGGTCAATTTGAAAAGAGGGAGGGGGGGGAAGCAAAAGAAAAAAATATTACATTTATTAGTTTGACAAATTGAAGATGCTATGAAAGCACATAAGCAACGTGATGTATGCACGAAATGAAACAAGGGTGATCAGACACTGCTACTGCAGATCAAGTCTTTTTTTATTTTTTTTAACCTAGGATCAAGACTGTTCATAAGGTAAAGTCAAAGTGAGTTTAAAAAAAGGGGGGGGGGGAGAAAACTCCAAGAAAAGTCTTGGAGAAGTTTTTACAGCCTATAGGGTCTCCTTATAAGAATAATTGATATTCTATTGATTACAGTTAATAGTTGAACCCTCAATCCTAGAGTGATTAAAAATAAGACAGGCATTGAAACATCACTATTGAAGTCAGTGAAGGAACCAGAGCAAACAAGAGGAATCCTCTGTATGAAAAACGTAGAAATTTAGCTAAGAGAACATAATTACAAAACTACTTTTAACCATAAAGCTGATAAAACCCAAATGCAATCCATTTTTTGAATGCCTTACTTGGAGAAATCGTTTTGTAAATTGCTGCAGGAATAGTCAAGCCTAAGCAAATCAGGCCCAAGTTACATAATCAAAAAAGCTAACTCTTGATTTACCTCTCTGAGGCTTTTATAATTACAATTACCTAAGAAGATCCTTCAGGTTAAGATGTGCTACTGGAATAGACTGAAATTATTGTTTAGTCTTTACTTACAAAATCCCTTAGTCTAAACGAGGGAGGTTTGCTTTTAATAGTATTTGGCATTCAGAGAAAGCACCAGCATTGTAGAAAATAAATCTATTTTGCAGTGTTTCTGAAGGACCAGTGTCCTAAATCACTTATGTTTGTGTACTAGGACCATGAAGAGGACAAGAAAAAAAACAACATCACAAACAGGATTACATCTGTCATTTTCAGATTGACGCTTTTTATGTGCACAAGATTCCATTTCCATCTCACCCATGGGCTCAGGTTTGATTTGAGACATTGTTTTCTTTAAGGAGGCCATACTGGCTTTTTGAAGGGCCAAGTATTCTTGCTTCAAATCCATCCATTCGGTCCTATAAGCAGCAACACAGGCACAGGATGTCAGTTATATACACGAAAATAACATTTAGAAACTCAGTGACAAGACAAAGCAATTTACAAATAGCTTAAGCTGAACTTGGTGAGCAGTGCAAACCATTTGTACCATTAGAGAGATCTCCCTGCCCTGAGGTTAAATTAAGCCTTGTCAGTATCTGCAATTTTATTATTTTGCCTTAGCTTTTAATATTCTAGGCCAGTTCTAACAAGAGCAACCTACCCTTCAAACAGAGCGACTCCCAGATTTGTTTTACATATTCAGAAAACATATAGAACAGCCTAGTAAACTGTTTTCCACTGGAACTACACAGAGCGTAGGCACTAAATTCAGAGACAGTGAACTCTGAATCCACTGAATTAGTTCAGTGAACCCGCTCCTGTGTTACTATATTAAGAATCAGTCATTTATTTTCTAGAAAAATCATTGATGGAAAATCAACAACTGGTTAAACTCACCAAAAACCTACCGAGATAAGAACATTCCTTACTATTCAAATGCATTTTGGTTAAAAAATACCACCACATGGAAGCAATTTATATATTTACATACATTTAACATGGAGATGTTTCTGCAAACAGCTAGAGCTTTGCTCCACAGAAACACAATGCCTATAGTGCCACTGTGAGAACGACTCATTGTTACCCTAATCTGTGCTATCAAACAAGCTGATAGAGGATTTTTAAAGAGGAGGATATCTTGTGGTAATGGTTTTAGCTGTTAACATTGACAACTGTATACTTCAAAAAAGCATCCAGACTCACCCAGGATCATACATTCTCAACAGAGCAAAGACATTAAAATAACAAAAGACCCACGTAATGATTCTTTGAGATAAAAAGGCAACACCATTCCATAGCAAGGTATGGTATAAATACAAGCTCAAGGAGGTACTTCTTGTTAACTTGACTCCAAGGAAGAGAAGACCATGAGGAATGAGTCAGGCAAGTATTTGCAATGCTTATGCTCTTTTAAAACTTCTGTACTTTTGGTTTTTTACCCTCTTTGCTACAGTTCACTAAAATTTAAAATTCTTTCTCTGTATTTGATGCAGTAGTCTCAGAAGCGCGGTGGAAGAAGACAAGCATCGTCGATAAACTACCCTTTTTTTGTGGACCCCTTTTACTTTAACATGGAGGTGCTTTCTGTGATTTAAAAAAAGTAAGTGCTTCCATGTTTTAGTAGAGGTGAATCCTGACCGCAATACTGAAATACCACCGGGGATATTTTTTTTTGGTCTGCTCTTCAGTCACAAGGTTTTTAGCTCTGGGAAAAGAAAAATGGAAGGATTTGGGCTGTAAGCACACGAAGGCATGCTTCTCCAACGAGAACTAAAAGCATAAGTGTTACTGAACAAGACAACTTTTCAGTGGTCTGTGTGTTCAAAAAATTTTGAAGCAACTTTTGAATTTTAAAAGGACTCCCTTCGCTTTAACATGGAGGTACCTGCTGCCTAAAAAAGTAAGTGCTTCCATGTTTCAGTGGCGGTGGACCCTGATATTCTTGAATGCATTTCTAGAAATTTGCTACAGCTCAAAGAAGCCTGCTTACAGTAATATACGTGTATGGTTTTTTATTATTGCATTATCAGAACATTGTATATGATACCATGCTTTGGTTTTTTATTATTGCATTATCAGAACATTGTATATGATACCATGCTTTGGCTTTTAGTTGCTTTTTAGTTACAATGTGATTTCTACTTTAAGGACCCCCACAACTTAAATGTGGATGTACTTGCTTTGTTCCTGAATAGTAAGTGCTTCCATGTTTTAGTGATGGTGAATCCTTTTTTCCTCAACTGAAAGCACTTCCCTTTCCCCAGAAAATATACTGAAACAAGATATCAAAATTAAACATGTATTTTTGCACATGCGGCCTCCGTGTTAAACATAAAAAAGCACTTTAAGATGGCAAGGACCCCCTCTACTTTAACATGGAGGTACTTGCTGGATGCCTACAAAGTAAGTGCTTCCATGTTTTAGTTGCGGTGACTCCTCAGAGCCCAACAGTTTGGAGGCATATATATATATTTTTGTGGAATGGTGTAACTTCATCCATGAATTAGCTAATGAGGACTCGGGTGTCAGAAGTACTCTAGGCAGAACTCAAGTCAGACTTAAGAACTCTGGTGTTTGAACCTTTTCAGCTACAGGCTAATACTGTTGCTAATATGCAACTCTGTTGTATAAAAATTGGAATTGCACTTTAGCAATGGTGATGGACTGTCAGACATACAAAAGATTTAAAAAATATTCCAAAGGTTGGAAACGTTGTAAAATTGTTTGTGAGCCTGTTAAGCAATAAAAAAATCAATAAAGTATGTGCAAAACTCTGAAATAAAGTTTCCTGAACAACCAACACATACTCCAAGAAAACACTTAAGTATTTAAAAACGAGGTACTCCAAAGCAACAATACTTAAACAACAATGCCTGATGTTTTGGAAAAACGTCAAAAAAACCTAGCCAAACAGGCCATCACTACTGCTTTTTGCGGTTAAAACCTACGATAAAAGAAACTAAACGCAAAATTGTACTGCCATGTAAAAATGGAACTTATTTCATAATTTGGGAACAAACAAGGAAGTTGAGCCTACCCAGTCTGGACTGCAGGGGGTGTATAAATCAAAGTTTTCTAAATTTCGGCACCGCTTTAAGAAGGCAGGTTTTGTTGTGCCAGCCCACTGCCACACAAGGGAATTACTCCACATCAGTACCCAGTACTGGTGAGGAAAAAAAAATCACTTCGTTAAGTGAAACCATGGAAAATGGAACATTCTCATGCTACAAAAATGCTATGTAGCAACCAAACAAACACCTCCCCATCCACCAGGTAGCGTAAGCTAGTCACATCGATTAGTTTCGTAACCTACTTGGAGAGTACTCTGAGCGGAATGACTTCTTCACCCATTTTGTGCCTTTCTTTGTGTTTTTTCTTGTGTTTCCTTTTAGATTTTGAAAGGGATGTGTCTTTTTTATCTTTGTCATCTTCTGCAGAAACGTCTACATTCAAAAGTCCAAAAGAAAAATGTTCAGTTCTAATACTGACAGAAACATAAAGATAGGTATTAATATACAACACGGCCTGAATTAACATCTCCATAAAATGGCAGTGTTTATAACAGTTTAATGAACACTGGTTCTTCGATTCAAATCTGAAAACCCTTTCACAGAAATCAGAGTCTCCACTTTCATCAACTACCAGAGTTCAGCCTCTAATCATGGATTCCTGTTAACCCAAATGTGGTTTCAATGCTGCTTTTAATCCCATCTATTGCTTTTATTTTTTTTTCCCCTTATCGCATGTCAGACACTGGGATAATCAGCTTTTTCTTTTGTATTTTTCTTACTTATCTAGATTCTTGTACTGTTGCCATTTGCCTAGGCTGACTGTTTAATCCATAGTTTTCTTCAGTGAAGTTCTATTGACATTAACTTTGTGAACTATTTTTACTTCTGATG
Organism: Butorides virescens; assembly: GCA_017310255.1. Lineage (NCBI taxonomy): Eukaryota > Metazoa > Chordata > Aves > Pelecaniformes > Ardeidae > Butorides > Butorides virescens. The sequence continues at coordinate 45,018 of JADKXX010008118.1, read as the reverse complement.
AGATTTACCTGCTTCAGTGTTGAAAGTTCTTTACTATTCTCTATGCACCTTATCGCCTTAGAATGGCTCATTACCAGGTTTAAATTTAACTGCAGGGAACACCACATATTCCTAAACTGACCTTGTCATGCCTCCACCATATCAACCATTTTTCACCTACTGACCCAAGCAGAACCTCTTACCAGTTAAGTTTTCAGTCTTTCAGAGACAGAAATTCAGCGTCTGAATCTTTCACCAGCACTTTGAAGTTTTACTCCATAATCTTTACTCCAAGTCATAAACCTATTAGCCTCCAAAAGTCAGTTCACTAATGCATTTGTATTCCACACATTATTCCAGCCGTGTTCTTTGCAACCCCCTTTCCCGACTTGCTTATTACCTCCTAGCATAGCAAGATAACCATTTACTTAACTTCAGCCGCTATAAATACAACTTCAATGGCGAAGAACACTGTTTCTTTAACTCAAGTTTTTCTCCTTACCTAGGTTTTTCCCTCATTACTAAGCTACTACTTGTCCCTCATTATTACATTTTCTCTAAGAGATACATCTGCCATTTGATTTCATTCATGCATATCAATCATGAAAATACTACCAAGAGATGCAACCAACTTTACCATTGGAATCTTTCAGGGCTTCTGCTGTTTCTTCTTTTACAGGATGAACTTCATCCTTTTGAACTGTTTTCTTCGCTTTTGGAGTTGATGTCTCACCATCTCCAGAGCTGGTTCTTTTCCTCTTCCCCGGCCTGCTTTCCCAAGGTACCTCTGAGCTTTCTGTCCTGTCCCATTTTCTTTTCTCCCTCTTTGAGGGCTGCCTGTGAGTCTCTGTTCCCTCCATTTCTGAACACTCCGATGAAGTCCTATGTCTTTTTGACTTGGGTACTTGCTCTGTTGTAGTGTGTGCGTTTGATTCCTTTGTCTCTACAGCTGCCTGTACATTGCTCTCTTTCTTAATTTTGGATTTCTTCTTTTTCTTCTTTTTCTTCTCTTCTGTATTGAAAACACAATATTTAAAACTGCCAATGATTAAAAAGTAGATTAGATTAACTGATCTAAGTAAACAATCACAATACCACGTGTTATGATAATCTGGGATGTTAAACGAAACGCCTGTCTCTGCCATCTCTAACTACAGGAGAGATGCAATACATTGTCCCAAAGTTCTTCCAAGGCATTTTAAGCAAAAGAGAGAAAAATCCACACAGATAAGACTCTCAGTCTCACAGAGTGAGAAAGACCTCTGGGTCACAAGGGCAGCTTGACTACAGGACTCGTGAAGAATTTACTCTCAAATTAAATAAGAGAAAGGAGGCAGACTCCTTTGCTTCTCCTTAACAAATGCACATTTTGTTATATCACCCCTTACTTGTCTTTGCGAAGAGACATCCTCCTCCTTCCAGGCCAAACAACAAAAGCAAAAAAATAAAAGGACTGCCCATTTGTATTCTGAGAATAAAAAGAGATACTCAGCCCAATTAATATATCACACTATTTATGTAATGAACAACTATTTCCTATTAAATTAAAGAAAGTTAACCTAACCAATCTGGAAGAAAAAAAAATTATTTCCAATACTGTCTACTTGCTTCAAAGTTATAACAGGCAGGATGCAGCATGAAGCAGTATAGAGTATCTTAAGTGGGTTTAAAAAGCATGGTTTTTATTTGATTTTTTTTTTTTTGTCCTAATAGTTACTGCTGTACAAAGAATTAGTGATAATAGTGAGGAATATAACATCTGATTCATCATTATGCTTATGAAAAAAATGTCTGAAGTCTGGGAAACTGTATTAGGCCATGAGCAACATGGAAAAATGTTTCAGTGATCGAAGTTGCAACATAGTCCTGTGATGCTGACTTGCAAGTTATACCAGACTCTATTTATTGGAAACGTGCTCAACTGTGAATTTGGGATTCTTTTTCTCAGCAATATCCTCCAGGTTGTTACGAGTAATTACAAACCATATCAAGTGGAATTGTAAATATGCTGTAAAAAGTTTGTTCCACTATAGACTGTTCTGCTCAAATAGCTGTTCCAAAGAGGAAGAAAGGCAAAACCCCAGAGTTTTCATAGTTCTCTCACAGGAAGTTTCAGCAGAGAGAATACCACAAGGTTTGCTCTGAACTATGTCAGATGATCACAAACTCATCTGAACAGCACTAACATTTCAGTACAGTTTTATGTGCAGATCTTTCCTTTCAATACTAATTTTTTTTTAAAAACAAGCAGTGTCAAATTTGTCTTTTGCTAATGCTAAATGCTTAGGTAATGATTAATTGCACAGTCTGAAAGCTGCTCTGCCAGCCTAACAGCGCCTAATGGTGGTAGCTGGCAAGAGAGGAAAAAAGAAATTAAGTTCTTTATCAAGCAGGAAAACAAAAAGGCAGAAATTTAGTTCATTTTAGTTTTACACTTTCATTCTTAAGCCTACGTAGGCAAACAGCCGGCAACATGCAAGTTTTTAAGAAATGTGAGGTTAGACTGCAGAACACAGCCGTTAGAAATTCTCTCTTCAGAAGTTGAGGCACAAACCAGTTTGTTTCTTTATCTCAATAACTTAGTAGCGCTTACCTACTACACTGCTGTTACTTGTATTCAGTGTAGGAACAGGTTTATTCTTTACTGTTTTGGGGAAAATCCCAGGTTTCCGCGGTGCTTCTTCTGGTGGATTATTCAAAAACTTAAAAAAAAAAAAGATTAAAATCCACAAACCATTACTAAAAACCATGTATCCTTTTTTAAAGAATCTCCATCCAAGTTAAAACCAGCAGTCCTATATGCATTCCAGAAAGACATAGTCCCTCCTGACTCCAGAGGATGCACTGTTCCTTCCGTACTTTCAGTGGGTTTTGTTGTTGGGATTTGCTTTTTAAGGGCAGAGCTTGCTTGACTTCACATTATTCATGTGGTATCTTTATGCTTCTGCTACCATTATGATGTTGAACCATAAGTGCTGTTAAACTTTCAAATCACATTTAAATACAGAAAATTAGGCAAGACCATGCTTGTCTGATGAAATTTTATAGCTATTGTACTGTTACACAGAGATCTCTCTGTCCAGAAAAACATGCCAAGAGCAGCCAACCAAATTATACAAAAAAAAAAAATACCCTCTATGCTTCTACTAAGTCTCCAGGTTATTAACAGAATTACACATTTAAAGAATTGTGGAATTGATCGGGGGTCTGGCAGTAGGAGATGGAAACATAACTCCCTTTTTAAAATTATGGTATGTTAGGAATTTCTCTCAGATTCAGTGGGTGAAATACAGTGTCCATACCACAAAGTGACCATCAGGAAGAATGTTAACAGACCAGAGGCAGCATTACTCACCTCAATAGCTTTCTCTGCTTGCTCTTTAGTTTCGAATTCAACAAAAGCAAACCCCTTTGGATCGCCCGTACTTTTATACCGGGGTATACTGATGTAAACTACATTACCACACTTCCCAAACACCCGCTCAATCCAACTGTGACTGACATTTTTGGGAAGCAGCTCCTGAAAAAAAACAGAAAGAAATGTCATTTTCTCACTACTGTATTGCCACTGTATCAGATGGTTACTACACAGTCTAATTAAAAAGCTGTCACAACAAAATATGTTTGTTTGACACGACAACGTTGAGAAACGTTTTTATTTCATTAAGTATTCTTTTCAAGGGGTCATAGTAAAAAGAGTCATCTGCAAATGGATCTGTAATCACTCACATACTTATAACATACATTATATATTTAATTTAGATGCTTATCTTCTTCCTGTGACAGATACCAAGACCTGACCTGCAGATGCATCTTTGCAACATGAAATATATTTGCAAATTTAAGACCTTCGAGCAAACGTAATCCTGCATTGTCTCAAACTATCCACTGCAAAGCACAAGGGTTTTTTTTTTTTCTATTGTTGGTATCCAGGTATCACAGAAAGAATTCTTGTAGGTCATCAAGGAGTCACTACTCAGACTGATAAATTCCTGCCAGTAGCTGACATTTTAAAGCTTAGTGGTTAGCACTTAGGGCCTACTCGATCAGATGCGGCAGAAAATTTTAGCCAGCTTCTTGGATGATAAAATGGTCTGATTTTTATTTCTATAAACCCCTTAATATAGAAGCACATTTTAGCAGCTTGCAGACATCATGTCTCAGTTCCTAAATGTTTCCCTTTGCCATAAATTTCTAAATAGACCCAACTGAACACTTTAAAAGCCTCCTCTCAAATTCAGCAGTACTGCATTTTTTTCATGGCAAGTTACTGCACTAGAAGGTTTTCCTTGTAGGAAAACATTACTCATCACATTCAGGTAGAAAACTATTTTTACATGAACTTTGCCTGCCTGAGAAAAATGTTTCATTATGGTCTGGTATGAAGTTGAAAAGCCAGTTACTTGAAGCTTTAAAAAATATTATGGGGCAGGTACAAAATAATGGTGTGTGTCAAAGTGTATTTTATGTTAAAGCATATAGTAACTAAGTATACTATAGTAACTAAGAAAAAGTAACTAACCGTAAGAGTATTTCAGATAAATGTAATGAAAACTTTCCCTACATTAAATGAGATTGTAAAAGATACAAAGTAACGAGGTTACCATTCTTTAAAGAAATACACCTTTAAGTTCCCAATTAGCTCTTAGTTCAGAAATGAAGCTTTGATTTCCTGCATAAATTCTGAAAGCATACTACTGTTGAAGACACTCCTTCACAGTGGAGGCTTAAACTGTAACCTTTGTATTAATCCAACGTAGAAATCTTTCACCTGCCCCAGGACACAACAGAACTTACCAGCACTTTGACTACTTGTGCTCCCCGCCGTTGCTACATACCAGTCATTTAACGTGGCTTAGCGTTTCTGTAACTGCAGTACAAGGAGCAGATACCTTATATCCTCATCTTAAAAAGGAAAACACCCCACCCTTTTTGGTAGCAGTAAGAGAAGGTAACAGCTTGCTATGTATTCTCTAAATAAGGTTGCTACAAATTCAGTAAGTTCGAAAACACAGTAGTTATCTATTTTGGTCTTACATATAAGCCTCAAATTAAAAACCATTTAGCTATGTATAGACCATGTAGCTCATTAAATTTGGGGTCTTTTCCAAAAACGATATAGACAAAGTACTTGAGAAGTTCCAAGCAGTCCCTGTCATCATGTTAAGGAAATACCATGATTGGCACGTTATACTTAAAAAAACCCACCTTTTCTGGGTTTTTGTTAAATAACATAATGATCAGAGTAATCCAGCTTCTCTCTATGTGGATGGGCTGGCATTTTGGGCACGATTATTATATATCTTCATCACAGGAAGCTTGGTGCCTGCTTGAAATTCCTAATTCAGCTGCTAATGGCTACGGGCGTATACCTAAATTGACACGAGCCATGAAAAGCTTTCTTTAGAGACAGGGAACATTCCACACTGGCCTCAATTCTATTTAAAAAATTGCACAGGATTTTAAGTGACAGTTCAACCATCAGATCTCTTTCCATGCTACCAGTTAAGTGGATAAACAATACAATAATAGCTGTTCCACTCTGACACATCGGAAACATCACCTTGAGATGTGGAGTTTTTCCAGCAGCAAAAGCTATTTTCACTTAAATTAACAAATCATGTCAGTATCAAGGTAGCCACCGGATAACATGCTATTAGGAGGATTTTTTTTTTTTTTTATTAAAAGCCCCCTAAACATAAGATTAACTCATTTAGGTATATTCTGCCCTTGAAAGAATGCTGTTTGTGTCATGGCACTTGCCTCCAATTTTGTAAACTGATTGTACTTTATAAAATACCCCTGATGATCTTGCCAACTCAGCCCGTTCCTGTTCGATAAAACTAATAAAGTTATTATTCTAGAGCTTTGACTACATTAATGTAATTTGTAAATACTTCTCAGTACCAGTGCTGCTCCTGTAATGACATTAACCAGAAAAGCCCAGTGAAAGCAGTAATAGCTAAATGAAAGTGCAGCTTTTCTTAGTAGCAGGTGAAGCAGCTCTTTGCTCAGCATTTAAAATGACTTAAGCTGGTACAAGAAGTCAGCGTACCAAACTAATCCCTTTCTTGCCATGGTCACTGCCAGCGCTCACCTGCCTCTGCTTAATTTATTTCCCTTACATACACTGCACAAGCCACAGCAGCCAGCCACCTGCCCAGTCCCTCCCTGTCCTAATGCAGATATTGATGCATGATACATTTCTGATATAAAAAATATTTACTGCATTAAACATGTACATTAACCCCACTCTGGGCCTCAGCATTGCCAGTTCAGTACATCTATAATGCATTTCCCTCCCTCACACTGTCCTTTTCTTTTGGAGAGAAAAAAAAAAAAAAGACAATAAAATTCTATTAGCCATTATACTTTATGTAAACGTCTCTGGTACTAAATCCATGAGTTCTCAATGAAAATATACCTTATAATTCTGGTAAAACTGTGTGGCTGCTTTTTGTTGCTCTTAATACAGTAAATACTACTATGCAATTAGACTGTCATAGGCACTGCACAGTGTCTATTTTGCACTCTTAAAGAATTAACAGCAAGAAAGTTTAACAGAGCAATGAGAAATTCTCACATTGAGAGAAATAAAGCGCTCTGCCAGACAGGAGGCACATGCAACAAGTCCAACCTTACCACGTAGACTGTACGACTATCCACATCCTTTGGTTGCTCACCCAGCGGCTGGCGTCTTCTGATTCTAGTTCCTTCTAAATCCAACTAAAGTAACAAGAAAGGAACAAGCATTTTCTGTAAGATTATTGCCTGCTTCAGTTCCATTACCAACATTTCTCCATCATCAGCAAATACAAAAGAGTGAAATATCAAATACCTCTACAACAGACGAACTTTTAACGGCTCGAGCTATCAATTTTCCATCAGTAGTCAATTTTTTCATTTTGTTGAAAGAAACAAGCAGCGATATGTCAACATCTAGGGATAAAAAAGATGCAAATGATTAAATCAGGGTAATCTAGAAAGCATCAGTTGCGTGTTTTAGACTGACACAAGACTCCGCTCGTATTTTTGTAAAACGATCCGCAAGTCATAACTGCGGTATGTAACCATGCTGCCAAGGATTTACAGAAAATTTTTACCATCAAAATTAAAGTTTCAGGTAAACCTATATTTAATTTTCTTTTGTGCTAACATTTATCAAAGGAATTTCATTCTTTTACCTCCCCACTGATAACTATTGTCTTTGAAAAGAAAGGAAGAAAACCCCCTTTCTGATGTAGTTTTACAATACAAAACCAATTTGCATTGAAAACAAGCCTCTCCTTCAAGTACTCAATTAAGTGCTTAACCCAGTCTTCCCAACACAAAAGAGCCCCCACTTGCACTTCACTTGCAATGAGTCATGCTGCTAAACCCTTGACAGAAAATTATGTAGTATTAAGTCTTAATAAAAAAGTTCAAGACATCCAAGCTCTAATATCTCAAGAAACACGGGGTAAGTTTTATTCCTCTGAAGGCCCTTTTTTTAAAGACGGTCTTGGAAGTTCAATACAATTAAGAATTACACCACGCAGTTAGGAGGCTACACTTTTCACATAATGCAACTGGACTAATGATTTACACTTCAGGTAAATATAGACTCTAAGAAAACAAAAATAAGTAAACTCTTCTGGAAACTGCTTTTTTTTTGTTTTGATGGAAAACTACCACCTCTTTTTACAGAGTGCTTCTAGTCCACCCTAAACACAGTTAACTGGACAATGATACTGACAGACCATATTTACCACACATGTACTGTTTTCTAAAGCAAATGCATCCTAGTCACTGCAGCTAATGTGTAAGTTGATTTCTTCAGAAACTGACAAATAGTTTCAAAACCAAGCTTAACCTCCTACACTGAAGTCAAATCAAGCATGTCTAAAATGAGCTCAAGAGAAGAGACCCACAGTAGCCCTGCATGCAAACACGTAATTTCTCACATATCAAACTTGTGCAGAAAACACACACAAAAACCCTGTATCTAACTACAAATCCATGTGATGCTAATTTCTGTATATATCTACCCTACAAGTCAAGTACTGTACCTGCAAGAGCAAAATGACCTTTGTTTTGTTTGCTTATTCTTAAAATTATACAAAGTTAAAAAAAAAAAATCAGGTTTCCCAAACAGTCATTCACACCCTGGCAGATGCCTAACTTCTTATGGCTGGTAGTAAGGGAAAGGAAAACAGAAACACTAAAGACAATTTCTTAAACTAGTACCAAGCTCCATCTCCTGAGCTGGTAACCCTAATGCTGGTTTCCATCATGAAACAACAGTCCTCCCCAGGAGCAGACACACTCCTCATATTAACTTATAGCCTTCAGCAGCAATACAGTGAAGAAGAAAGATAGCTGTTTATTCAAGTATACTGAATATAAACTTACAGCCATCTCTGGATTTTTCTATTTGTTCTCGGAGAAATCTATCTTTGTGGAGATTAACATCGCCAAACCAGAAATCCACTTGTTTCGCTATATCTGCCAGCACCTGTTTAACCCTTGACCTCTTCTTTTTTTCTCTCTCCTTTTTCTGTTCAGTGCTTTCTTCTTCCATGGCTTTGTCTCTTGCAGTTTCAGTCTCCATTCCTGTCATTCTGTCAGCTGGAAGTTAAATATAACCTTTGAGAAAAGTCAAAATACTCTTATTTCAAGGAGTAAACATACTTGGTTAATCTTACATTAAAAACTTCACGCACCCCCTGTGAGACTATGTGCCATTCATTATTTGTAGCACAGAAAAATACAAGGCATAGAGAAGATGAGGAAAATTAGGTCGCGCAATAACCGTGCGGTGAAGACTAAGCTGGAACTCGTCTCATGGCACCCGGCACTGCCCTTTAGCCACAGAGATTCAGTGGAGGCGAGCTGGTACCAAACTGCAGGCTTTTGATTTAGAATTTTTACTGTTGTGTCGATCCAGAATGCCTTGTGAATATCCTGCCCTCCCCGCTAGATTTGTAACAGCAGCTTTTGCATTTTCAGGAGCAGTCATGGGATTCACAGTTCCAACTGTTTTCATAAGTATCAGACAAGCAGTGCTGTTCAATATTTATATATAAAAGCGAATTCTTTAAAGCACTTGTGCAGGTCACCAAGTGGGTTTTAATAATTCATAACTTCCCCGTCACCAGAAAAGCAAGCTACTTGCCAAAGAGAACCTGCAAAAGCTAAATCTAAAAAGCACGCAATTTCCCTCCCAATAAACACATTTTAATTAGACTTGAAAAAAAGAAATATTTCCTTCTCCACTCCCCATATCTCCCAGTACAAACCATTAGAAAGAACACACAAAAATACCAGAGCGCTATACACTTCAGAAACTACCCTTTTGTGCAGCAAGCAAAGCAGGAAAGAAAGAATCTAGATTACATACAAGACTTTTGAAAAGGCTGGCCAAAAGACCACACATGTATCGTAAATCCAGTGGTTGCAAACAGGTTACGCCAAGGCACACACAGCAGCTGAAGAGCTCGCTGCAAGAATTGATGGTACGACCTCCAACTGAGAGCAATCTATTAATCCTTATAAATAAATGCAATGTAAAGGTATACTTAAATACCTAGTTAATATTCGTGGCAGGTCTGGTAATAGTAAGGTTTGTTCTTAAAAATTGTCTTTGTTATGTCAAAAATGCAAACCAGTCTGTCAAGTGCCAAATCTTCCAATCCCACCTTTGAACACGTTCTAACACATTCTTATTTGCACACCCATGGTGCTACACTTAGACTTTTTTCCTTCCTTTGGTTAGGGCTCTTTCATCAACTGTCACTGATTTTAATGGCAGAACCTCAGAATCGGGCCCCGACAAGTAGAGGGAAGTGACTTGAATGTACAGATTTACCTTGAAAAATACAAAACATTTTTAACACACCCATTTATCTTTTTCATTCGCATTTCAATTAGCGGTACCTAGTCAGTCCTCCTTGAAAACTGCCAATCACCACAGTACTTCATTTTACAGGAGCAAACAAAAGCGACACTGCCAAAAGCAGACAGCTTTTTGGAAAATGAAATTAACACAAAAATTAAAGTAATTAATGTCGCAATCACCATAAGAAAGGTTTCTCAGCTCTCTGCCAAGGCAACAGAGAAGGAAACGTGAGCACAGCCATCAGAGAGGAAGCCCACCTCTACAACAGGATGACAAAAATGGAAATGGTCTCCAAATTATTGTGCAAATCAGGCTTCCTTAGCCGGATATCAGTTTCTCTCCCTGCTGCGAGCTGACCACTCAAGATAGCAAAAGGTCAACAATTACCTTGAAAAGATAAGCCAGGTAAAACTCCCAACCCAAAGCACAAGTTCAAGCTCCATTCAGGCCCTTCAGCGAGATATTTATGTTAATAATCAGCAGAACAATATACTACTTGGCTGAGGGCTACAGCAAGCTGCACCATTAAAAGTAAAGCAGCATTATGGGATACTTTTAGTGGCTGAACAGTATTAAATGACCGCACCGACATATAATTAATGCAGCTTATGCACTGCAAAGCTTGATTTTTAAGAAGCCTTCTAAGTGCTGCACGCGTTTTGAGTCACTCAGCCTTGGGACTTCCTTCCCAGGAGAGAGGTTCTCATTCAAGCTTAAAGAAAACCAGCTGCAAGCTGTATTCTGGGCTTCCCCACACATTTTGAACTACTTGCTTTAGAAATGAAGCTTTGAGAAAATGACTTTGGAGGAGCACAGAGTCAGGGCAAATGTCAGCTATGAATCTAAAATCAGAATCTGTATACAACCTTACAGTGAGTAGTGAAGCACTCATACTGGAGGCAGCAAGAGATTAAAACTCAGGATTTGAGAAAATACTAACTCATCGCACTCGTTTTTGTTGGTATTCTCTTCATTTGCAGTTACTCTTGTAAACCTCAACTCATCAAGGAAAGCTGCAATGCCAAGGTATAAGATCATCTGGTTTTGACTTGCCAACTCTTACGCTGCCAGAACTATTCTGATAAACAATTAAAATCATCAGAAAGCAAAAGCAAGGTCACAACTTCCCCCCGTCAAAGCAAAACAGCTGCCAACCCTTAGCTTTCCTCAAATGAAATAAAAGAACAGTGCCTCTATGTGTGAGAGTGAAACCAGGAAAAGAAGGGACAATTAAGGAGGGGGAGGGAACTCTAAGAAAGCAAAGATACTGTAAATCAAAAAATACAGGTCCACTTATTTATACTCTTTAAAACAACACTGAAGCTAACCTGTACACAGCCAAGATCCAAACCCAATTCTATTGTTATAAAGATCTAGGAAAACATAGTAAAACTTAAACTGTTATCCAGCATCTGGAAGAAAGAGGGTTCCAGTTATAAAACATCCTTTATTCATTTATATTAAGCATTAATGCAAACGCTTGCTTTGGGCACTTAAAACCGCAAAATGGGGCAAGGAAGGCAGAGAGAAAGAATCATTCAAAATACTTTGTACACTCTGAAATTGTTTCCATATAGTCAGTGGCAACGCTTCCTCTTCTGGACACTTACTGCAAAATACATGCAAGTAACCAGCAAACCTGAAGCTATTTTCAAAGACACATTCTGTATTGCACCTTGGGTATTCTTACTCTAATACGCACACAGGCAGAGCTGCAGCAGTTTAAGTTCCTGTCCTGCCTTGTAACTTCACTCGACGGAAACCGAGTTAAAAAGGACAAAAATTATTACATGGGGACCAGCACAATTTTCTTCATAACCTAAAACCAGAGAACCTCCTGCTTTTTCTCCATTTTAAGCAATGAAACCAATACTTCATTTTAAACGGACATTTAAGGTGTTCAAGAAGACATCATGAAACCGGTGTGCTCACAAAGAGAAAAGGTTTTGCTTCCACATGACAGCAGTGGGTGTTTAAGGTTGTTTCCAGGCACAGGCAGACGCCACTGTGTCAGTCCTGGCGTGGTGACCCTTTCTTCTGCCATCACAAACAGCAGAAAGTGGTTTTTTAATAAAATGCAGGCACAAGACTGTGATTGGATGGATTCAGCCGTACACACCAACAGTTCGCTGACACCAAAAGGGCAGCCCAGCTCCCTCGTCTGCCTTGCAACACTGCCCTCCCTCAAAGCATCTCACCCTCTGGTAAGGCAGTTCAACTCCATCACCTGAGAAATCAGTTGCTATTTTCTGGTCCTTCCCTGCTGGATGAGTGGGTTAAACCAGCTCGTTAAGGAGCTGAATAAGCAGCAGAACTAACGAAGGGAAGCAGCAGGAACAAGCACTTGGGAGCAGGATAGAGGCGAGTACAGAAGCCAGACGTGCCGCTGCCGACAGACTGGCCCAGAAGCACCGCATAACTGTAAGAGAACCTCATCTTCTTTACCCTTCAAACGAAGGGAAAACACACAACGTGAAATAGATTTTTCCAGCCCCGACTTCATCTTTGCCAGCACCGCAACTGGTTGAATCCCAGTTACCCAGAAGGATGACCGCCATGTTTTCGCCAGTTGCACAGGTACTGACCACTGCAGGTTTCACCACTGCTGCTGCGATTGCTCACAGACCTTGTATACATAAAAAAAAAGGAAAGCAAGCCCAAAGTCGGCTGCTCCTCGTGTGCCCCGAACCCCCTCCCCTTAACGTGGGACCTTTTCCTCCCGGTGTCAGGTCTGGATCACGCATGAAGGTGCCCCAGCCAGCACTGTCACCTGGGCTTCTCCCAAAAGGCAGTCACCGGTGCGGAGCCCCAGGAGGATGCCGAGGGGCGGTGGTGGGGGGGGGGGGGGGGGGGGGGGGGGGGAAGTCCTCGGGAAGGCACCAAACACGCCGGGAGAAGCGGTCAGCGGGAGGGAAGGACGCCCAGGAGGCGGGCACGGGGCGGCGGGAGGGCAGGGGGCCGCAGCAGACAAGGCCAGGGCAGGGTTAGGGGACACGGGTGACAGCACCCGCGGGCGACGCTGCCCTGACAGGACGGCTCCCGCCCGGCACGCGCACTCCCCTCAGCCCAACGGCCGCCGCCTCGCTCGCCCGCCCGCCCGAGGCGCGCGCTGCGCATGCGCCCGGCGGGGGCGGGGGGGGGGGGGGGGGGGGGGGGGGCAGCAGCGCCCCCTGCCTGCGCCGCCGTTGCCGCTGCCGCCGTTGCCGCCACCGCCGCGCCCGGCTGCCCCCCCGCCGCGCCCCACTGACCTGCCGCCGCGCCCGCGGGGGCTCGCCGGGCGACGTCACCGCAAGGGACACCGGGCCGGGCCGCCCCGGCCGCGCCCGCCTCCTACAGCGGGCCCTGCCCCCTCCGCGGCCCTGTCCGCCTCCTCTTCCCCGTCAGTCCCGGCGCGACGCGCGGCCCCCGCAGGGAGAAAAGCCCCCGCGGCGCCGCCCACGCATGCGCAGCGCAGCTCGGGGCACGTGACTTCCTCCCCGCGTCGCGGCGCTGTGACGTCACACGGGCTGCGGCGGGAAGTTTCAAATGCGGGGAGGGAGCGCGGCAGTGGCTGCCGTGCTTCTGCGCGCCCTCCCAGCTCCTCAGCCGGAGCGGCAGCCCCCGCGGGCAGGGCGGTGGCGGCGGGCAGCGGCAGGCACCGCGGAGAGGTGAGCGCTGGCGGCCGGGCCCTCCGCTGCACCTCAGCAAAGCCCCTGGGGAGGCGGCCTTGGGTCGGACCCTGCCGCGGTGAAGGGAATGCTTGTGGCCGGCGGGCCCCGGGGGGCTGGCCGGGGGCCCCGGGGCGGCGGGGGGCTGGCTGGGCCCCGGGAGGCTGGCCGGGGACCCCGGGGCGGCGGGGGCCTGGCCAGGGCCCCTGGTTGTGTAGAGCGAGGGGGTTTAGCACCGCTGTACGAGCGTGTGGCAGCAGCCGCCCTGCCCGCCCCCGTTCCCGCGGCGTTCCGGGCTGAGTTACAGTAAGTGTTCGCGTTCGTCCAGCTGCTTGTAATAGCAAAAGGAGGCATTCTGAGTCCTTCCAGGGGCGCCCTTTCCAAGGTTTCCCACTTTACTAAGCGCCCAGGGACTGCCAAGAAGGTGGCAGCCGCAAGCAACAACGTGAATTTTTCTCCTTACTGAATATAAGGTGTTTCTCGCTCAGATATAAGAGTAGCAGCCAGTCTTACCTTGTTTTATGTGATGGTTTTCATTGCAGGGCTCTTAACGGATTGAGCGAAGGGCAGCCCTCCAAACACGGATGCAAATCACGGTGCTGATCAGGTATCAGCCAGTACCTACAGCCATAACTCACAGTGGCTGGGGATGAGTTGCTTTTATGATGGCTTGTCCATGGTTTCATCATTAACGGCTGTTTTAAAAGTTATTGTGATCTCACTTTAAATATGTAAAGGCGCTTGACTTCACGGGTAACTGGTTTTGAGAGCCGGTTATATTTAACATGAATTAAGCATGCATGACCAAGTCCAGACTCAGTAAACTTCCGACAAAATTATTCTGTTAGTAGCTTCTGTGTTGGGTTTTTTTTTTCTGCAAGTAAATGTGTTTAGGATGATTTGTTAATTCCAAAGAGCAGTATGATCACTGGAGTTTTCAGAATTGCCAGCCTTTCATTTAAATGAATGAATTCCCCTGAAAGTTAGAAAGTAAGTTAGTATGTATAAAAAAAAGCACCTTTTTTTTATCAGTAGTCTTTCTGTTAGATTAATTTCAAGGTTTCTCTTTAAAATGCCCCCATCAGCTATACCCCACTGTTTTGATGTTGTCTTGCATCTAACTTCTTTTGGCACTGAAGTGAACTGATGTCTATTTTTTTTAGTCATTACATTTCCTTCACAACTCCAGTGGATTCTGAACACTTCCCTGTCTCTCAGGCTGTATGAGGATATGAATATTTGTGAAATAAACTGTCGGATGACTGTTTTGTCAAAGCAATGGCTTCTCAAGAATTTACTGTAAGTGATTTTTTTAAGACTGTACAATTCAGTAGAAATAAACTAGAAGACACTGTAGCTGCTCTATTTAAATGTTTTCTTACTTACTATTATTTCAATATTTTACACGTTTCAAACAGGTCTTATATACTCACCAAAAAATGAAAAAGTCAAAAACATGGCAGGATGGAATTCTGAGCATTAGGACTGGTGGAAATAAGGTGAACAACTTTGATTTAATAACATTGGATTTAAAATCTTCTGCTACTACTGGACCGTCGGTGGCAATGGTGCTGACTTGTGAAATGAAATCACTTATTTAAAATTGTATTTTTTTCATTGCAGGCTGTCTTGTTTGATGACAAAGGACAATGTTTGGAGAGTATTTTTATAAAATATCAGGTGTGTTTTGTTTGGAGGTTTGTTTATTTTTATGCTTGTTTGTCTTTCAGGAAGCATTTCAAACTCATTTGGCAACCAAGGCAGTACTTTTTCCTTATTATGGATGTGAAAGTCTGCTGCAACGCAAATAATGGAAAGCGAAAACAGCTTCTGTTTCTTGATAAATCTCACTGTTTTTCCAGAAATTAAGTAGAGGGTTTATGGAATTTTCTTCCTTTGGGGTAAAAGTGGTGTATTACAGTGATAAGTCAAAAAAGCATAACTTTTAGTTAAGTGCTAATGCTTTCTAGTATATGTCTGTTTTAATCTAAGTATTTTTACGGCAGCTGTGATATACTGGGTGTAAATTTCTGAAATTTCTACATGGAAGTATTTAGAAGACTGTATTTATTTAGAAGACTTACTGTTGTCTTGTGTAGCACTGCTATATATGCTATACAACACACTGCTGCTTTCTTTTCTCTAGGTGAATGCTGGAGATAATTTAGAAAGTGAACGTTATTTGATCACCGTGGAAGGAGTAAAAGAGAATGAAAAATCCTTTGAAGGTCAGCGAAGGAAGGCAGAAACTTCAGCAGTGGATAGAAATGGTGTAAAACCTGGTGTTCTGCCTTCAAGACATCTGCCCGTTGGCTTGAAAAGGAAGTTTACAGTATGTCTTGGTTCCAAAAGTTGTGTCTGATATTAACATGCCTTTAAAACACAAAGAGCCCATCTTTTAGTGAGTGGAAACTACATTAGATGGTGTCTTCCTGTTTTTTTGGAACTGTCATGTGTTACCGGTGGCTATTTTTTCCCCGAGTTTAGCAGCTTTGTTTGATGTAGCAGGATTGTTCTTGCTAAGGCTGCAGTGAAAATGGCAAGGGCTTGAGATTATTTCTATATGCCTGTGGAAGCGTCATGTGCCACTTGATCAGAATCTATTTTATGGAGTCTGCCCTATTTTCAACGTTTGATTACAGGATGTGAAGTTGATTTCTGAGTAGAATTAATTTTAAATTTCTCTCCTAGGGTTTCCAAGGGCCACGCCAAGTTGAAAAGAAAATACCAGCAACAGAAGATGGAGAAAACCCAACAATGCTGCCTTTATCAAAGCAGTGTCAGGGTGCTTTTCCATCCAAGTTTTATATTACCTCTCCGTTATTTTCCACGATTTGCAAGCAGGATGCAGGAACAAATGTGTCTGCAGAGTTCCGTGAAGATGTGTGTACGGTTAACAATAGAGAAGACATGTCTCTCTCCTCACTGCTTTCAGCTCCGTTTCTTGCCAGATGTGAGGAGACAGAGAAGCTAAACTCTGACGGGTCCATAGTGAAGCCAGAATCTCCCTTAATTCCTGGGCACCCCAAATCTAGTAGTCAGACAGCGGGTTACGGGACAGCATCACGCATCAGGAGCACAGCACAGATAATAGCTCTCTTGAAGTCTCAACCAACACAAGGATGCAGAGAGCAGACGACGTCTGAAGTCACAGAATGTCTTTCTAGGTTTCAGGCATCAGAAAACGTGGATAGCTTGTATAATAAAAAAAGCACAATCCTACCTGCTTATTCAGGCAACCCTGCCAAAAGACTCGTTCAAAATGTTCAGCACCCACCTGTCACAAAGGGAACTGTAAATGATAAAAAGGAATGGAATGCTAAAATGCTTCTGTATGCAGCTGAACAACCTTCTGATAAAGAAGTCACAGGACTGAGATGTGACGAAAGGGCAAATAATTTAAGTCAAGTTTTACAAGATTCCTGCAATACAAATAGTTGCTACCTACCTGAATCCACCATACGTAGAATGAGTGACGGTCAGTTTGCCCCATCCTCAGGTGATGTTTGGCGTTCAGTAAGTCCAGTTGCCTTTGGAAAAAGTCTCTCCAGGTACAGGGAGCACTCAGGGAGTAACAGTCTTCAGGAGAATTCATCTGTGAAGTTGCAAAGTGAGCTTCAGCCGAGACAAAACTCGGAAAGAATGCCTAGTGACCTGGAGCTCTCTGTGGATGTAAGGCCGACTGAAATTGGAATTGTAAAGGAGGAATTAAGTACGCATGGCAAAGACTGTGGTCCAGATGAACAGGTGATGGAGGTTAACTTTAATCTAATGGAGGCTTTTGATTTTAATGACACAGAGAGTGAAGACCTGTGTGCAAGAGATGTGAATAAGCTCCCTGAAGGAGACACACTTTCACAAAATCCAGATTGCTTCAACAGAGAAGATGTAGCACTAAATAGTGCCTCGAGACTTCGTTCTTGCTGTGAAGTAGTGATGCACAGTAAGAACAAAGAAGTCAAATGTTCGACATTTGACGGAGAGAATGATGGAAATGGCTGCACTGAGGATACAACATCTCAGCTTTGCTACAACGTCAGAGATACGGGGAGAATTGCAGAAGATTCTGTGAACCAGACCAGAATTGAAGTGGGACTTTTGGGCGATGGAAACGAGGTGAAAGAGAATAATGAAAGACAATTAAGTGTCGACGCCACAACCAATAAGAAGGATCTTGATGGCTGTGCAGCGCGTACCGTTAATGGTGTGTCATGGATAAAAAGCAAGCGCTCTGATCTTTTGCCTGGTGACACGAATGTTAATGAATGTCACCCTAAAACCAGTACGTTTGAGAAAAGTGAAAGTATTTCATGTATTTCTACAAGCAGAATAATTTCTGCCATGGACAAAAGGACTGAAGATGTTACAGAGCTTGGATGCGTGAAATCCCCAGAGGTTGATCTGCAAAACTTCTGGGACGCTGGAAGTGATGACATTAAACTAGGTAGTCCTTTGCTGGCTTTGTCGCAAAAACCAGATCCTAGCTATGGCTCATCCCAATATATCGCTGAAGACCATCAAAAGGTATTTGGCATTTCACAGAAGGAAGATACTCTCATTTCCAGAAGTTCTCTCTGTCCTTTAGGAAAAGGCCGTTCATCTCCAGAGGAAACGGCAATTGGTGAAACAGAGTTTGAAAATGTAGAGAGGATAAATGCCTTTGGTGAAGCCTGCGAAGGTGAAAGAATAGGAACGGATTGCCTGAAATGCACGGCAACGGCTGAAAATTCATCAGGTCTTCCTGATTTGGTAAACAATATTGCTCTTCTGCGAGCTTTGACTCAACATAGCACAGCGTTAGAAAGCTTACAGAAGATGGAGGAAAATAATAGCATATTATATGGAGCAGAGACTTCTAAAGAGATATTTGAACCCCTTGTGAAAGATGAAGGTTAGGTCAGCTTCTATTTTAAAGTGACCTCTGTATGACTCTACCTATTTAACTTCTGTATTCTTATCTCTCCTGCTGGACAAGCCGTATTCACAAATCATATTTTTGGAGCGATGTGTAATAAAGGCTCCTTCCCTTCATGCAGTTTTTAGTGTTTAAAACAACAGTGTGGGCTCCAAGTCTGTGTCTTTGTTTCTGTTCAGTTAAATCCTAACTGTGCAAGTATTTGCATGGGTAAGGTTTGTGAGCCCAGTAAATATTCAATGTTTTCATGTAAAAAGAATACTGTAACTGTAACTTATTCTGCTTTTCTGTCTCTTGTAGCTATAAAACAGTTTACAGAAATGCCTTACTCAGAAAGTATACAGGCATCTTCCTGTTCATACTTTGATTCTTCTGGCCTTATGGTAACCAATTTTTGACTATGTATATCTATCTGTACAAGACAAATTGATTTTCCACCAGGCTTCTTGCATAAAATTATTGATTTATGAAACTGTAGAGGTTGAGCTAGAAATTGCTTAGAGGCCTCAGCTAAGAAGCTGATAGGAAACAGAAGATGTCCTCTTGCAGACACTATTGCCAAGAAATGTTCAGGAGGGCTCATGTAGGACAAGAAACTCTATGCAAATTGTAATATTTAGTTAGGTTGAATGTTGCATTAGTATGTCTGGTACGTCTCCTTCCCTACCCCATTGTCTTTTACCATCTATTTTTCCTTTCACTGTCTTTTTGAATGGATGGCTTTCCTAAGAATTTTAGCACTTGGGTTGAAATATACCGGCAAATCTGTGCTTGCTGCTTTGTCCAATGCTGTTAATGGTCTTTTTCTTCCCATCCACCCAAAGTGAAAGAAAGACTTTAGATTAAATTTCTCTCCTTTTCCTGTCCCACTTGAAAAGCAAACTTAGTTTCTTATCCTGTCATGGATTGTTCTGGCTTCCAAATAAAAAAAGGCTGTAATTTAAAATGCTTTCTGTTTTATAAATACAAGAGATTTCTTAGCTTATCTTTTCACTTTAAATCATTATTAAGTTGTTAGACTAATTAGCTTTTGATACTTTTATATGCAGCCTGACTGTGCGGACAATTTACTACAGAAAACAGAGGCACGTGTTCTCCCAATAGCAGCAGCCCAAAGAGTCCCCAGGACATCTGACTACCAACCAAAGGTACCATTTCTGTGGAACTGAAGTATAATGAATAGTGTTTCTTAAATTTCGATTTGATGGTTTACTATTTGCAATGTATCGCTCTAAGTCCTAATAGATATTTAACCAGTTTCATAACGGGCTTCTCGGCACTTTTTAGGACATTTGTCTGTGGGAAGTTTTCCATTGAGAGTTTTAAATTCAAATTTTACAATACAAAAAGGAGACTAAACATACTACATCAGAATATTGATTCTCTGTTGCCAGAGATTTGTGCAAAAACTTAATTGCTGCTGAGTTGCAGGAGCGCAAGAGAAAGAAAGAGAAAAGCATAGATTTTTTTTTTCTCTTCTGCAGTTTCCAACAGATTATTTTTGCTGTATGTACAGAAAGTACCTGTCTTGACTGTAGGTAGCTCCAAAACAGCACTTACTTTCAGTTAATGATAATTCCAATGTATCGTGTAGCCTGTTGCGTTTCAAGGGCACCAAGTAAAGGGATCAGCAGCTAGTGAGATCATGTTGAGAGCTCCCTGCTCACAGCTAGGATGGCAGCAGTACCCAGATAATGTGGAGTTTGCAGCTGAGAGATTTTGGTCCCCCCTGTTTTCAAGCGATTCTGTCCTTTCTGACTTCAGACAGGTAACGCAATTTTTTTTGAAATGATTCTTACTAACCTTAGTGCAAGAAAGTATTCTGTAAATGTAGGATAAAAAAGTTAATTTTTAGAATACTACAATCATATCAAAACCACTAAGAACCGAATGTAGCGCTTTCTGGTTAAAACTTTGCAGTTAGACAATTATTTTTATTCACCTTTATCATAGGAGTATGCATTTGCAAGATCTAACTTGTTTTTTTTTTTTCCCCTCCGTGTTTCACTTTGAAAAAAGTACATGGTCATAATGTGGGGTATTAAACAGAGAGATTTCCTCCAGAGAAAAGTGGCAGAGAGCTTTTATAATGATTGTTTCCTGGTGTTAGCAGTATAGTATTCACCTCAACTGGATTTGAAATTTGGTATATAACTGTTAGAGAGTTCCAAAGCTAACGTTAAAACTTTGTTTTCTGGATTACGATTCTGTTCCTCCTGGATGCAAAGAAACATGGCATGCAATGTTAAATAAAGTAATTTTTTTATAATGCAGTATATATTTCAGTATTTAAAATGAGGGAAGAAAAGTGGTATTTCATTTTTTAACTTCCAGAAGGGACTAGAGATACTGAAGAATTATATCTAGAAGTAAGATGTAGAAAAAAAGATTCACACAAAGATAGTATTTATATATAGGATAAACAGTTTAATTCCTAACAAGTTTTTGCCTATACTTTTTTGGTCAAGTCCCCAGGTTCCAGAGAGACTCAGCATCATGAGGATGACAGCAACTTTGTCAGAGAAGACAATTTTCAAAAGAAGTCTAACGTGATTAAAAAGTCAAGAATAGATCAGTCCCGTAAGTGAAAGTAAAAGTAGAATGGCAGCAGTTGGCCTCATAACCCATTATTCTGCATGATTTCTGTCCTTTGTCTATTTTTCCTAGCATTGGCATTGAACATGTATTCTGAAGCTCCACCATGGACAATGTCAGGCTCACCTTTGCTTCCTGATTTGAGACAAACGCAGTGGATTTCATGGGAACCTGACAAGGTGTGACTCGACTGTCTCTGCTAGATCTTTTTGCCTTTATTTCCTGTGTGTTCATGGCAGCAATTTCTTAGTTTTGAAACTTTTGAGAGACATTTCAGTTGGTTAGAATGAGAGAGAGAATGGTGAGAAAAGAGCTATTTTCCAGTTATTCACTTGACATGTTAATTCTTCATTTGTAGATGATATCATCAGTAGAACTGACCTCCTCACTTGATCCAGACTCTACAAGTTCTCCAGCTTCAAGAAGTGAGGAAATTATTGGAGGCATCCAGGAGCCCCTGATGCGCAGGATGTTGCCACATGAACCAGAACTTCCCGAATTTTTTTTCAGTAAGAAATTATAGTTTATAATTGCATTTTACAATATATTTGCTAGAAAATCTTTGAGGATTTCTGAAGCACAGTGAGTTGCACTGTAAAAGACAGTTACCCTGGGCGCTGAAATACACTGAGATATGGCTGAGTAACTACAGAGTTTGGTTTGTGTTTGTCACGTGTTTTTCATTTTTCATAAGGGGGTGTATTACTTTTTTTAAGCACAACTTTAACAGTGTTTTCCAAATCAGCTGAATTAGCCTTGAATTCCTTGCCTACCCTCCTCACCCCCCCAATTATATTCTCCTGAAAGAGACTTCAGGAGAGTGATTTAATTTTATAAAGAAAAATCAGCTTCTAGTTTGGGGGGAAGAAAGGCTGTAAGCTAAGTTTGTAATTCATATTAGTATTTTCCTTTATTACCTTTACTTATCCTCTGACCTGCTTCCTGTTGACAGCTATCAATGACTGTCATTTGTTATTGATAGTGAATTTAGTCAAAAGGATGCTTGCGGTACTAGAAGCCTATGTATCTGCATTGGTTAATATTAATTTACGTGGGTTTGTGGGTGATGTTTCTGGAAAAAGGAGGAAATGTTAAGCTGTTTATTTTCCACTTGGCAGTTGTCACTGACCTACCAAGAGTTACCAGATCAATGACTTCCAAAACACAATAATGTTCTAAAAATTTCTACCAGACATTTTCTTTTATACAAGTAGATTGCCTACAGAGATGTGTTCTGAGTGTAGGGATTTAAGTATTAAAAGAATCGCAGCTGA
The DNA here is from genome assembly GCA_017310255.1 of Butorides virescens. Taxonomy (NCBI): domain Eukaryota; kingdom Metazoa; phylum Chordata; class Aves; order Pelecaniformes; family Ardeidae; genus Butorides; species Butorides virescens. Next base: position 22,731 of record JADKXX010008118.1, on the reverse strand, counting down.
AATCACTCATGTCACATGGAAATTTAGCGTAGTACTGCACAGGCGTGAGACACAAAGCTTGCCAATAGAAGACAGGATGTAAAAGGAAGAACTTAGAATTCTTTCCATATCTTATTATCATATTCTGACGTTAATGTGCCGTCTCTATGTGCTACAAATTGCTTTAAAGTCGTATTTGCCCCACAGCACGGGAGAAATCCAGCTATCCAGAGGAATGCGACCTCTCACGGTTCAAAGCCACAGTTAAACCCCGAACTCCCTTCGTCACCCTTCCTGCCACTGAGAAGATTGCTGGCACCGTTTATCCCACCGACAGCGAGGAGGTCCAGCAACCTTTCAGCTCTTCAGTAGCCGATTCATGCGACAAGTCGGCGGTATTTCCTACCTGTGCTTTTGGCCCCGAGGACAGAAATTATGAAACCTCTGTGTTTGGAGGGTATACGGAAGACAGACAAAGGGAATCTGTACAGCCAGCGTTCCCTAATGTGACTTCACAATACAGACAAAGCAAGTGGCTAAAGTATCAAAACAGTGCTCAGTGTGACTTGATAACTCAAAACAGCGATGACGAGGAAGTGACTGATGACATCTGTGCTGAGAAGGTCCTTGGAATGCTGCTGGGTGACACAGGAGAGAGCAGCGCTGCGAAGAAAAGCGCTCCCGGCACCGCGCCGCTACCGACAGCAAAGAGCGTGCTTGGGAAACACCGTGCAAATACCAGCAACCAAGATTTGATTTCAGAGAGGAAGTTACTTTCCCTGCCCTTGAGTGAGACACCTTTGGCTGAAGCCACACAAAAGGTGTTAAGTCATCTGAGCTGCCACGCTGTAAGAGGAGACGGCCAGGTGTGTAACTGTTCAAGCAAATACAGTTATAAGTGAGAGAAATGCATTTTTCTGGACAAAGCAGCTGCATTTATCTGATTTCCTAAGAGATATTATCAGTGTGATTGGGTGAAATGTTTCTATCTAAGTAGCAAGGCAAAAGAGTCTTGGCTACAGAAGAGCAGCTGCTAATGTGTTTTTTTTAAGTGCCGTGACTAATCCTTTGTAAAGGTAATTCCTTGTTGCACACAGTGCCAGATTTAGGTTTTTAATGTGAATGTCGATGGCAGGAAGATGAAATAAAAGCTCTTGGGCTGTTTTGACATCCATAATTGGTGAGAAGGTGTTTTCAGGAAGTGTTTTTCTTGTCAAATCAGCATCGTTTTAATGAACACCCATATCTTGCTTCAAAGCATAGTCTCTGATTTTAAAATATTTTAAATGTCTTCAGTTTTAATTGTAGAAAACTAAGTTATGGCATTGAATAAGCACCTAAAAAATCAACACAGTTGTTGGTGACCAATGGGCTCCCTTAAACAAGTGGAGTAAATTGGGGAAAAAAAAACCTAAACCAACCACAAGTCAAGTTATAAAAGTTGTCAAATGGCTGTGTTTGAGTTAATGGAAACGTTAGATTTTTTTCCTTTTATTTTTTTTGTTGTGAACTTAGTATGCTGTTTTCTAGTTCTTAAACTGTACAGTGAAAGATCAATGTGAAATAGAGGTGTGGAAATAATTGGTATATTTCATACACACACTGGCATACACTTTGTGCTTACATAGATGTATTATCCATATAAACAGGATTTTAAAAAGCTTATGAAGAGAATTATGGTTACGATGCCCACTGCACCGTCGATGGGTGGAAGCAGCTCCTCAGGACTAGCTGGCACAGCAGGCACAGGGGTGGCTTGTGGTGTGCACACTCCCCAAAGCTCTCTCGCCTGGTTCTTCCTTCCCTAGCCTTGTACTGCCTTCACTATAGTTTCACCTGATGGGTTTATTTCTGTGCAGGAATGGTGTTAAAAATGAGGGTTGAGTCCTCCTTCCCCATGTCTAGGGCTGAAAACACGGTTCTGAATTACATAATTTGCTCTAAAGCCTTTAAAAGTTGTAATAAACACAGGCTGTTTGTCAAGTGGCAGATTTTAAATTCATGGTACATGCTCCATGGCAGTCCAAGCTCTATGCTGTAGCTCTGGGTGTACTGAATTTTACCCCTGTTGGCAGTCCTATTGAATACATGCTTCTGTATTTACAGTTCACAAAGCCTGCAAACAACTGTGGTGAAGGGGGTTTGTATTTTGCTTTTAGAAAACTGATTTGTCATTGACAGTCTTCATGTTGAAACTTCTGGTTGCAGAATGAGGCCCTGAATTTTTTCTGGTTAGCTGTACTTATTCATGAGAGCATGGTACATAAAAACAAAAAAGGAAAAAGAAGAAAAATGGATGAATTCTGCCATATCTGTACAGTAGCCATTTATCAAAATCTCTCCCATTCAGGGTTTTGCAAGTTTTAATGGTCTATTTTTTCTGGTTTTTAGGACATGAAGATTTCAGAGTTGTCTTTTCCTAATGTGGATAAAGTAAGATACGTCGATCTGCCTAAAAGGATGGTTTCCATACCAACTGTGTTTCAGTCTCATGTTCACTACAAACAGATTTTTAAAGCTGCTCTGACAGGTATGTCTAATGCCATGCTACCTAAAATGCTGTCATTTTTAAACTGTGTATTTCTGAAGCTTCACAAAGCAGGATGAAAGGGAGAGGGATCATCAACTTCATCAATTGGAACAACCGTGTGCATTTGGTTTTGGGTGTGTGTACTGAAATATATTCAGTCTATATCCAAAATTGCAAAGACAAACCAAAAGACCAGTACACTTTAGTCCAACTATGTAACCTGAGCCTGTTTACCAGTCTTTAGATTCGTATCTAAGCTTTTTTTGGCTTTTTTTTACAGTTATTAGTGTTTGGAGCATTTGGAGTCATATACTTAAATGGGTTTTGACTGAAAGTAAGACAGAACAAATCGATTGCGTGTGCAATATGTGAATTTCTCAGGTCACGTAGTTTCTTTTAGGACTCATTAAATACTTGGATTTAGATTGAAAGTTTCAAATGAAAATGTGTTTGAATGTTGTGTACTTCTGTAACCGTTTTAAGGCTGTACTAATTATTCTTTCATTCTCCTTTCTACATCAAGAGCAATTAAACATAATGCTATTTGAGTTGTCACAAAGATTACACGATGCTCTTTCAAAAGTGGATATATCATTTTACACTTCATTGAAAGATGGGCAAAGTGAGAGCGAAGCAAACTGCGTTCCACTCTGCAATCACATGCATCCTGCTAAGCTTGTTACGGTTAAAAAAGAAGGTCAAAACAAGGTGCTGTTTATTCCTTGTTTGGTTACAGTTTTTGGGGGGGTGTTTGGCGAATAGACCCTATTGTGTGAACAATTACGGGGCAATTCTGTATGATTTGCAATTGCAGGTTGAAGTGATGTGTTAGAGATACTTTTTCAAGATCAGTTGTAATATCCACTAGTGTCTAGAACAGATGATGTAATAGTTTTCTTTATACAGAAACAGCTTTATATATGTAGAGAGAAAGACCTGAATTTTTAATTTTCTAGGCGATACAGGAATTCTGTAAGGTACGATTACACACACTGGCTTCAGAAGCTGAGAGTTTTGAGAACACACTTGTGGTGTTCAGCCAAGCACAGTGAAAACACAGGTGTTAATCTGATTATTTCTGTAGCAGGGAGTACTGGTCTGTTGCTTTACGTTTTTTCTTTTTTTTGCTTTAATGTGCTAAATGGTCTTTTTTATTTTTTTCCTTCTCCCTTCCTAGGGTCGTTTGTTCTATACCTGTGGTGCCCCAAAAGCTGAGCAGTGTTCATTTTTCAAGTGGATAGAAGATGTGAACCCCGCAGAGATAAAATCCAGACCTAGCGTAGTGCTTCGTGATGTAAAAAGTATTGGGATGTACCTCAGAAGTCAAAAGATTTCTCTCTATGAGGGATGCCAGCTTTTGGTGAGGTATTCTGAAACACTATGCACTTTTCCCATGCGGTCCGTGAGTTGCAGGATTTATAAATATTCCAGTAGCTCTGGATTTCAGTAGCATTTAACAGACACTTCCACGATGTTTAAAGAGGCTACAATTCCGTGTAGAAATGTGAAAGCCAAATGAACGAAGGAACCGCGTTCACAGCAACGGCGTTTCAGGTCGGCACTCTTCTCAGCAAGAATCAAAACTGCTTTTTTAATGTTAGGGGTTGAAGCGAAGGCTATTCTCTGCTGCTTAGCTGTAGGGGAAGCAATTTCATTATGGCTGGATAGAAGAAAGTGTTTTGCAGTCAAGATAAATGTATTTAAAACTTGGTAATGTAAGATGATGAACAACCACTAGTTTGTATAATTTGGTCCAACCTGTGGAGCTTTCTTAGTTTTGGTGGTGAATCCAAAACGTGCCAATTGTTACATACTTGTTTTTAAAATTACAATTTAACAGGAAAGCCTTTGAAATTCAAATGCAGCGGTGTAGTAAGTTCAAGAAATTTATGAATACACCTGCCAGGTTTGATGGTGATTCCAAAACCAGATTATACCTCAAACTAAGCAGAAAGGAGCATTATTCTCTCTATAGCAAAGGTAAGCAAACGTTAAGCATCAGAAGAATTGTCTGTGTAGTCTTGTGCCTTTTTCAGGTTTTAATCCATAATCTAAAGAGAAAAACTGAATGCTATCTTTAAACTCCTGACAACCCTGATAATTCAATTCTCATTCTAGAAGGGCAACAAAGTACCTAATAAATTCATCTTTTCATGTAAACATTCAATTACCTTAGAAAAATATAAGTTCTACCTCCTTGGGTATGGAGTGTATTAAATCTACGAATTGCAATGTTTTGGGAAAGCCTGGTATTCAAACATGATACTTAGGGAAAGCTTGATGTAAAAATGGGTGTTTCGATAGCTGCATGTATCTCCTAAATTACTGAAATGTCACAAAGTTGGATGACATTCAGTGATTTGATACCAATAGTCTCAGTAGTTCGTTTCACTTCAGTAATTTTTGAATTGAGACCCATATCTTTGTAGTTTGTTCGCTTTGCTGTTCAAAATGATACAGAGGAAACTGGGCAGAAACAAATGTGTTGGTGCACACTTTATGTACAGACTGAACAACAAATCAGGAGGTTGTAACTTCTTAATTTATGAAGCTCTGCATGGGCAAAACTTTTAAAGGCATATGATAATTTTTGATCATTTTTGTTACAGGTAAATATATATGCATCGTTGTTGCTCCTAACTTGGAAATCCTCCCTTGCTGTGCTCTGCAATGTATGGTATAGGAGTAGTGTGGTGAGCTTGAGTCTCATCGGGTGTGCCAGATAAAACAGAGCACTTGCAGGCTCCAGTATGTGTTGAACAGGAAGGGAAAATACACATTCATTTCAGTACTTGCTCTTCTTTGGCAAAAGTGGGGTTAACTCATATTTGTAGTGCACTTCAGTGATTTGTTCCAAATAATCTCAAAATGGATAATAACTCAGATTTGTCAGAAGTCAAATGCCGTGAAGTGTACCAGGAGAGAACTTTACAGTTGCCATCAATTTTGGACAGTAAGCACTAGAAGAATTCCAAATGATTGATTTGTTCTTTTAGAACTGAACTAACACTTATTTAGGACTTTCTAATACCCCCTACTCGTGTATTAGCAGTGGTTTAATTTGCAGTGTAGCAAATGCTATTTCATTCAGCTTCGTCTTCTTTAAAAGACGGCAGTAGAAGCAGCTTATGAGAACTCTGTATCTTTTTGACAGATGATATTTGGGTTGTTTCGAAGACTCTGATCTTTGATCCCCTTGATACCTTCATTGCAAGTAGTGCTTTCTTCGGACCATCCTCCAACAATGAAGTAGAATTACTACCACTGAAAGGCTACTGTCCCTCAAACTGGCGATCAAATAGTGAGTTGCACACCAATTAATTCAGAGTTGTGGGAAATAAGGATTGAGGGGGAAATCTGGCCAGCAATGAAGGATGAAATGAAAATTTCTCAAATCTAAAACATGATTTCATTCACTATATTTTTTTTCCTTGTATCTTTGAATATGTCATTTGAATACCTTACTTAATGCAATTAAACCTGCAAAGTAGCTGGTAAGAAATTCTAAGTGGGTGATGAAGAAATGAGGATAATGTAAATAGTGTAGTAAATAACATAATATAGAATGCAAATTCACTGTCAAGAGTTGTAGGGAACAGGAACCTGGAGTACTGTGTTCAGCTCTGGGGCCCCCAGCATAAGAAGGACATGGACCTGTTGGAGCGGGTCCAGAGGAGGGACACAAAGATGATCCAAGGGCTGGAGCCCCTCTCCTATGAGGACAGGTGGAGAGAGCTGGGATTGTTCAGCCTGGAGAAGAGAAGGCTGCGGGGAGACCTGATTGTGGCCTTTCAGTACCTGAAGGGGGCCTACAGGAGACACTGGCACAGGTTGCTCAGAGAAGCTGTGGATGCCCCATTCCTGGAAGTGTTCAACACCAGGTTGGCTGGGGCTTTGAGCAACCTGGTCTGGTGGAAGGTGTCCCTGCCTGTGGCGGGGGGGCTGGAACGAGATGGTCTTTAAGGTGCCTTGCAACCCAAACCATTCTACGATTCTGTGAATATATCAATTCTGTCCTTGAAAAACAAATGAACAGAAAGCCCAAACAACGCACTCTGGAAAATGTATTTAAAAAGCCACATATTAAATCAGTGATTTGGCTGTTCTGATGTTCCTTTCTGTGCCTTCGTTGCTACAGTCTAGAATGACTAAAAAAATTGGTGTTTCCAAATTCAGAAAAATCAAATCTGTCTAGCTTTAGTTCTTTTCATCATTGTATTATGAAAAGCAAATATTACTAAACCTGTTTTTTAATGAACTGCTGACCTTTTTATTCTTTAGCAAGCTGTTCCCAACTAAGTTGCAGCCATCCTTGGTTTTGATTTTCACACTTTTGGGATATTTCTGTAACATTCTGTCATTGGTGTTTTGGAAACAGTAAGGTTAGTGGGCCTTAAGCCCAGATAGAAACAGTGTGGGTCTTGTATAAATGTCACAGAAAAATGACAAATGTGCTGCCAAACATGATGCAAAAGTTCCTTCTTTTACTTTTGAATTGAGCTAAAGTTTTGGGTTTGTTTTGGGTTTTTTTTGTAAAAGAAAGAGATTAAGAATGCTGCAAGTAGTCATTCTGGAGCTAGTAATAACGTACCTCTGCTTATGTTCTCTTACTGCAATATGAAAATTGTGTGCTTGAGGCTTTATTCATAGCACTTAACCTTAAGTAGGTAAACTAAGTGTTTTAACTTAACAAACTAGTCTTTTTAGTCTTTCTATGTAATCATAGGGAAGGAGTTCGTGCAAAGTGCAATTCAGCATGCCCTACACTAAACTCCCATTCTGAGTTACATTCGGAAGACTAAAAAATACAGGGGGGGAGAAAAAGACAATGGCGCACAAGTTCTTTGTGGGCATGCATGCTAGCAAAATCATGGGCTTCAAATGCAGTCAGAGGTTTGGTTTTGTTGGTTCCCCCAGTGTGAACTGCAGGACTGGATCTCTCCAGCAGTCAGGGTCTGGAAGAGTTAATGTATAGCTTTTCAGTCTTAATGCTCTTGAATCACAGCATTTTATGTTTGTTCTTGGGAAATTTTTGGTCCTAACTTGCTTTGCAATCATAGATACAGATTATTTTGCAATTCTATAACGGTTACAAAACTAAACCCCAAAGCTGTATGAAAACAAAGCTTTAAGTAATGTTTAGTTGTGGCAGTGATACAAAGCAGCAAAATAGAGGTATGTGGGTTACTAAACACATTACAAAACCTGTTACTTAGACAATCACTGAGCCCCAAAACCTTAGGAAACTGGCAGTGAATTCAGAAAAATATAATTGAGTACTTGTTCTATTCTTATACCCTCCCCTGGGCGTCCACTTTCATACACTTTGGAAATAGGCTGGAACTCGAGTCTGGCACGTTGGAGGTGTCCTTGTGTTCCTGTCTTGTCTCTTTTAAGAAAACATCTGCTTAGCTGTTGTGATACAGATGATTTGCTTACAAAATTCACCTCCTAAATTCAAAAGCTGCCTAAAGATCTCATTTCTAACAGGAGTAAGGATCTTTATCAAACCTTCCTTCCCAGAAGGTTCCTAATGTTGGGATCACAAATACTTCGAAGTAATGCACCTTGGAAAGAAGGGCCAATAGGTCCCTCCTCATCTGTAATATTCAGTCAGATGTGGAATTGGGTTTCTGTTACAGGAGGCTGGTTACTCCTTTGGCGTTCTGTACTTCACTTACCTAGCTGATTTGAAATTTTGGTTAATCTAATTTTTTCCTAATTTTATTGTTCTGTGGCCTTTTCAGTGTTTGTTCATGCGTTGCTGGTTTGTAACGCTAGTGGTGAGCTTACGTCTTTAAGAAATATGGAGGAGCACTTCAATCCATCTACGTTACCACTAATACCCTATCTACTAAAAATGTAAGTTACCATTTCAGTGATACTGTGAACATAGGATGTGTCAACATGTGCGGAAAAAAAAACCAACAAAAAAAGTACCATTGAGTTTGCCCTATTAAAAGCTGGATGAGGAAAACTAAAATCAGAAAAATGGTGCAAGGAATGAACTGTTAACAATGCAATTTTAATTTATGTGGAAATGAAAACATATCGATTGCTTTAACTCAATTGTAAGGCTTTTTCTTCTTAAAACTTACCTGCAGCCCATGTTTTACAACCTAGAGATTAATATTGGGCATTATTATGACCATTAGACTGATAGTAGTCGCTGACTGATCTGTATTAAGTTAATGTATATGCTTCACAGGGGTTCAGTGGAACTGTTTTTCCCTGCTGATTTTTAGAGCCACTTGACACAAAATCAGAGTAATATAGGGATATTTCCAAAACTGCTTATGATTCGCTGTATAAAACAAGCAATTAAAGGAATCCCTGATACCTCTCACTACGTTGTTCTACCATTCTAAATGCTGTCAGTCTTGTAGCCTTGGAATAAGTCAGACTGAAAGTGTTAATGTACAGCAAGAATGATAAAACCCAAAACCCTGTTTCATATGATCCAGCTTTCACCCAGGGAAGTAATAAGGGGCAGGAATATACAGCCCAGGTTTATGTCAGGGGGCAGCAACTTTGAATTATGTCAGCTGTTAATCATAAAGCATTTCAATGTCAGGTGAGTGAGAATATCAGAACCGTGAGATACAAATCAAACACGAGCAGTATTATGTTGCAACATTTGACTGTTGTATTTTTCTTAGGAATTTTGATTCTGAAAATGCTACTCGTAGAGTCAACAAAAGGAAATTTATTCCACCAGCCATCAGCCTGAAACGCACCATGATGTACGGGCCTGTCAGCACTGAAGTGGCAATGGGACTAGCCAAAAAGATGATCCAAATGTTCTCGTTGAACCCAGATCAAGCTACGTCACTGATTCAGATAGCTCAGATGATGACCTCATGTGAAAACACCAAACCAGTGGAAGAAAATCAGATCTTCCCCATCACGATCATACGTGGTATATAGCAAATAACTGTGAAATTTGCTGCTATTGTATCTTTGCAAAAATGCTAATTAACATGCAATGCCAATGTTAGTGAAATATCCCTAAACTCTTTCAGTGGTGAAACAGTGAACTTGTTTCCTTAATCGTATATTTACAATTCCAGGCAGAGGTAAATGTCTCGGTAAATGTTGACTTATTTTTACACGTAGCACAAAAAGATGAGCTTGAAGAAACTTGCCTCTGCGTATAGCATAGCCTTTTAAACTCTCTTGTAACGCTGCTGTCCTCACCTACTTCATCCATTTCCTGAAAATTCATTTCTTGGATGAGGCCCTGCTGATAATGACCTTAACATTATAACATCCATTCTATCAGCACAGAGCTTTTGATCCTTGAATTTGTATTCTGCCTTTTGCAGGATTCTACGTAAGCATAGAGTTCTTTCCTAGAAAGACCTATACACAATATCGGTTAGTGTCTTCTGCTGATTTCTTTCATATTAAAAATGCTTTTTGTCATGTATCGGCTTTGCTAAATTATCATATAAAATTTTTTCTATTACACATTTTTCTTTGCTGGTTTATATTTCCTTCTATCTTGGTTTTATCCCTTTTCAACATGTACAGAAAGTCTAGTAACATCTTAGTTAAAAGATTTTTTTTTTAAATCAAAATTGAAAAGCAGTGACCATCAATGTAAGTTTTCAGATCCTGTCAAAGTAAATAACGTTGACAATAATGACACTGTTAGTACACATGCCACTAGGCTTCAATTGCCAGAGGTTTTGTTAGGCTGTCAGGCATATTAATCTAGTTATTATTAGTAGTCATTCCAAAATAATCATGGCTCAAATTCCTTATTCTGTACCTGAGGACACAGTGCGAGGGATGTGCATGCAGACACTTGTATTTGTATTATTCTAACGTATTGGTGAGACTCCTTAGCAAGCAATGCATGTATTCACCCAGAAAATTTAGGAAAAATACCTCAGCTTCCCCTCTTCTGTAGTTTTTTGTAAACTTATTGCAGGCAGTAAATGCAAAGCACAAGGCCCCTGGTTGCCCCTGGACATTTAGAGCTGCTGAAGTAAGCGTTTGCCATGTTTTTACTGGAGTTGCAGCACAATATTTCATGAGATGAACTTGAAGTTACAACAGTTGATTAAAAACTGTTGTACTTTGTAGAAAGTTTTCACTTGTAACTTTGACTTTTTCTTCCAAAATACCAGGTGTTTTTGGAGCTGGAAAGAGCTATCTGCTGTCTGTTGTGATCCTCTTCTTAGTGCAGCTCTTTGAAAACAGTGAAGCCACGGAGGGACCGAGGCCAGCTCCATGGAAACTTCTGATTGCTTCTTCTACTAACGTTGCTGTTGACAGGATCCTGCTGGGGTAGGTTACTGAAATTTTTATGGACGATTGTTCCAAAACCAGTAATGCACTTGTATGGTAAAGATAATTGTGTTGATATTTCCAGAGTAACTCTTCAAAAAGATTGCGTTCTTGCCCTAGGAAGTGTCACATACGGGCTTTGATTTTACCCTTGTTCCTTTGCACAGCACGCATATGCTAAGAGACGTGAGCCTCATACTGGGCTCTACACTCATCAAATTTACTGTTAAAAGTAACAAAAGTGGTATTGCTCTGGAATCTTTAGGAAGTAGCAATAGGGGCAGGGGAAGGAGTGGTGGAGAGAGAGGGAGAGGCAGAGAGAGTCAGACTTGGGACGCTTCAGCGTGAAGCTAACATGAAATAAAGCTCGTGGTTTGGATGGATGAAGGAAGGAAAAGTACAAATGGAAGGCTATTTATGAGAGGAGAATCATAAAAGTATTAAGCATTTTAGAGACAAATTACAATGAGGTAATTTACTTTGATTTCATCAGATTGTGGCCAGAGTTCCTTCATCCGGTTAATTGCAGAAGTTTTTTCTTCAGTGTTCTGCTGTGTCTGTTAGCCTTCTTGGAACCACTTTTATAGTCTTAAAAATTTCTTTTTACATTTCTGTAACGTCTATAATCTTTTTCTTTCAAGTCTACTTGATCTTGGATTTGAGGATTTTATCAGAGTGGGAAGTATTAGGAAAATCACCAAAGCAATTCTTCCCCATAGGTAAGAATCTTAATCTTCGAGGTATCTGAAGCGATTCTAAGATTTGTGACAGTATGCATGCTGTAAAATTACTATATTGAAGTAATTCAAAATGTGATTGTAATATACCTATCTTGGGGTTTTCCCCCTGTGCATGGTGGAGAAATTTTCCCTTGATTGGGGCATGTTGCTTGTTGCTGATGAGAGCTAATGCTTTTAGATGGGAAGTAGTAGAAGAGAATAAAATAATGGCAGTTACAGATTTGGGAGTTCCCACAAGGAGGACAAGCAAAATGAGAGACTTGAAATAGATATGTACTGCTGTAGTTGTTAGAACTGGGAGGAAGTAATCATAAACTTTATGTTCAGAGAATTAATGGTAACAACTCCTGTATTCTGTACTCTTTACCCAAGTTGTCTTTGCTGTAGCACTCTGGGGTTTGTCCTTTAACAATCCACATAGCATTTCCAACAAGATTTGAGAGAACAAAGTCCAGTTCAAGATGAATAAAGATTAAATTTCCATTCCTTGGTGTCAGCAGCATACCAAGGGTATATAAACTGGTAGAAGAATGAAAAACTCCTCGGTTCTACTCTGAAATCAGCCACATACTTGCATAAGTCATTTACTACGCATCTGTCTGGCTGGGGTGGTAGGGTCTGAGCTGGTGGGATAAAGGTCTTGTTTTAAAACAGGTATTACACTAGTCTATGCCAGCTGGATTCGGGATAGGTCAGTACTTTGTTGTAAAGTAGTTATGTATAAAGTAGGGTTATTTTGCTATACTGGGTGTTCACCGAACACTGAAAGCGCTGCTATTTTCAATCGTTGTGATGCATGTTATGAAATCTTTTTCAAGTTTACACGCTGGCTCAGGAAATGAAAATGAGCAGTTAAAAGAGCTGCTTGCTCTCATGAAAGAAGATTTAACTCCAGCTGAGAAAATATACGTAAGGAAGAGTATTGAGCAACATAAACTGGGGACCAATAAAACTATACTGCAACAGGTACGGTCCAAGTGATGGGATGGGAAAGCGGGGATTCGCTATGTCTTACCCACAGGGCCCAGCAAGGGGGGAAACTGCAAATCCCCTCTCACACCTGCCAAGCTCCTCATTTTGAAAAATAAAATGGATGTTAGGACTAGGACAGGTTTGATTCCACAGGTATAGTTTACTGTCTTACCTGCATATGACTTCTCAGAGTTGAACTTGCGGTTCCTGTTTAGTGATATGTTACGTGACAGAAACCCTTTTTGAACTTCCCTGCAGTCTGATTTAATATTAGCAGTCTGGTTTACCAGGCGGGGGAGTCTGCACTGTTGCCTTGAAACTAAGATTTATGTAGCCATAAAGGTAAAAAATAAGGATTGAGCTAAAACTGTCCTAGAGTTGAGTATCAACTGCCAAGATGACTTCAACTATATTTTAAGTAACTTTTCATCGAAGTGTTACCTTTTAAGATTACTATTTCCTGTAGAAAAATCTTCTCAAATTCTGGTATTTCCGGTTATTTGCCTTGTCTCCTTAGTCCTGGACGCAAAAAAATCCCAGCTTGCTGTAGACCAAGTGTAACAAAGCAGATCCGAACAATTTGTTTCTTGTGCTGATTCCTAGTGCTCGTTACTTGCCACTTTTGCTGCTGGGGCTCAGAAGGTTTTGGAGGATGGTGTAATCTGAACTGTTTCTGTACCAGAGCAGATTTGGTCTTAAAATACGTGAATCTGTGAACGATTCTGGTGTATGAAAACCCCGAGCATAAGAAATGGTAACCTTGGATCTGTCTCTGTGCACACACGGTGCCTTTTACTAGCAGTTAGAATATAATATTTTGAGAGCCAGTGAATATGACAGGGCACGTGGTAGAACTGCTAAAAATTAATTCAGGTGTATCCCACTGCCAAAGCTATAGTTAGGTACTGCACAAAGATTAATTATTAAATGACCTTAACGTTTTGTCTACCCATTTTCCCCTCGCAAAGGTGAAAGTGGTTGGAGTGACCTGTGCTGCCTGCCCGTTCCCTTGTCTGAATACTCTTAAGTTCCCTGTAGTGATGCTGGATGAGTGCAGTCAGATGACTGAACCTGCTTCTCTCCTTCCTATTGCAAGGTACAGCCTGCCTTCTCTGTTCCAGTAGAGAAGGAACTTCTAGCTAGCAGTGACATGACCTCAAATAATTATCAAATTTGCACATCTTCCTAAGAATGTTAACTCTGAGGTGTCCCCTTAGAAAGCAAGAGGAGGAATTGTAAATTGAGGCCTGCTTTTAGGTGCCCTCCTTGAGTTACCGTGTTAGTTTTAACTGTGGAAAGAGGGTGACGGAGAAGGGAGCCTCATGGAAAGCAATCTGTGATATATAAACACAGCACATGCTTTCGTTGTGAATAGTTTGACACCCTTTTTAGAACTTTTTTTTCTTTTTTTAATGTTCTCGTTTAGGTTTCAGTGTGAAAAGCTAGTCCTTGTTGGAGATCCTAAGCAATTACCGCCAACTATTCAAGGGTCTGAGAGCGTTCATGAACAGGGATTGGAGCAGACGCTCTTTGACCGGCTGTGCTTAATGGTAGGTACTGCTAACCGTGTCTTTGGGAAGGATGGAGGGTGAAATTGCAGGTCCATTGAAGTCACTGGAGGAGTTCTGGTTTTGATGTCAGGCGTTGGTTGTTTCAGCCTGGTTTCTAATTAAGCTGATTCTGTTCTAGTGTATTTCTCTGTAAATGTTATTTTGACAGCACAAGGTAATTTGTAAGTATAACAAATGTAAAACACGAATGGACTGGAAAACAATGACAGATTCTGCCTTCTGATCTTCTTGTGCAGTTTTCCATCCCGGTAGAATAATCGGGGGCTCCAGTATTTGTTCAAACTTTTTACCAAGTGACTGTAGGGAAGTTAAGCCAGCTTACTGCAGAAACGGTTCCCACTCATTTCATGTTTGACTTAAGCTGGCATTGCAAAATATTTAGTAATTCTTTTTTCCTGGTGACACTTGCTGTATCATCACTCTTTAGGGACATAAACCGATACTTCTTCGGACACAGTACCGATGTCACCCTGCTATTAGTGCCATAGCCAACGAGCTGTTCTATGAAGGGAATCTGATAGATGGTGTTTCCGAGGAAGACAGAAGTCCTTTATTGGATTGGCTTCCAACACTATGTTTCTATAGTGTTAACGGGGTAGAGCAAGTAAGTTTTTAAATGTTTCTGATACAACAACTCAATATTGTAGTTTTTCCTCTGTTATATTTCATTTTGGCGTTCTGCTGTTTGCGAGAGCTAAGTTGGAAATGTTCTTCCTCATTTGCAGATCGAAAAGGACAACAGCTTTTATAACATGGCAGAAGTTCATTTTGCAGTCAAGCTCATCCAGTGTCTGATTGCAAGCGGAATAGAAGGGTCTGCAATTGGTGTGATTACTCTTTATAAATCACAGATGTGTAAGGTTTGTCTAATGTCTCACTGATAAAAGTTTTATTAAATGTAGTTGTTTATTCTAAACATAGGCTCCATTTCAGCCAGGAGGAGTCAACCAGAATTGAGAAACAAATGCTGGATAGGCAAGCTAGAGCTTACTGTAATTTCTCTTTCTTATGGAAAAAAAGTATTTTTTTCCTCTAAAATCAGTCAAAATCTTTGCATTCAAGCATAGGATTAAAAAAAACCCTTTCCATTAGTTTTCCTTCCACGTGCATGCTCAGAAAATTGGCAAATTAAATAGCACATAACTTTGATAAATTTAGGGCCTGTTAGAAACTGGTGTGTGTGACAAGGAGAGGTAACAGAGGCATCGGCTTAGCAAGGCTGGAGTCGTGCCTCGCCCAGCCATCCAAGGCATGACGTGGGCTGCTGCCATTAGCAAGCGAAAGCACCGGTCGCCACCCTGAACACCCCAGTGTTTTGTCAAAAAACAGGTTAATTGCGCAGCGTTGTCCTGTGATTAGCCGAGGCTTCACTGCCATTGCACTCTCTAGTTTCTTAGTTGGTGTCTTGTGTAGACTCAGCGTGTTTGCTGAAGGCAAGTGCTTGACTGTGAGCAGCACAGCTCATCCTCACCATCCCTGTGCATTTGTCTCCAGATTCAGAATTTGCTAAGTGGCCTACACTCCGAGGCTTTTGAAACGAAAACTGTCCAGGTGTCCACTGTGGATGCGTTCCAGGGAGCCGAGAAGGAGATCATTGTTTTGTCGTGTGTGAGAACGAGACAAATTGGGTTCATAGACTCAGAAAAGAGAATGAACGTTGCACTAACGAGAGCAAAGCGGCATTTGTTGATTGTTGGAAATCTGGCCTGTTTAAGTAGGAACAGGCTGTGGGGAAGAGTAATTCATCACTGCAAAGGTAATATTTTATTTTTCCTGTATTTTAGAAAACCATGCTACTCATCTTTAATTAAACTACGTATAATACACTTTGAAGTGTGTATATATACTATACTTACAGTATAATAGATCGCGTATATAATGTGCGTACTAGCTAAAACAGTATATGTATTACGTATAAAATATAGTATATTGCAGGAGAATGCAAGCATTTGCAGGTGTTGCAAAGCTGCACGTTTGCAGTTTTATCTGCAAGCTGGATTTATACTCAAAGGGTATTTGCTACCCCATAGTGGGACTTGTTTTTCTTCTTGTGATGACATCAGGTAGGTACGTACAGAGCACGCTGCTAAGGAGAGATCATAAATTCTTCCATGGCAATTTGCACTACAGAAGCGAAGAATGGAACAGTGTCCCAATCTCTGAAGTACACTTGATAAACTCTGGCTGAATCCCACTGCCCAGCACCCGCTGAGGCTCCTTTGTGGAGGGGCACATCCCCTTTCAGCGAGGCTACAGCCTTACCTCAGCAGGTACTACAGAGGGAGCGCTCAGTCTCTAATGCAAAAGATTGCTGCAAGCTAAAAGAGTATTTATTTTATTTACCTACTTGGTTGACATCAAAGGAAGCATTTTGTTAACAGCTGAACTCTGAATAAGAACAGTTTTCAAAGCAGAAATATTAGAGGCATTTGATAGGCTGGGGGAAATAGAAGTTCACATCACCACAGATTTAATTACATGATGGATGCTGTAAAGGGAGATGTAATTTTCCTGTTTATTGCTGCTTTCAGGGTGGGAAAATGGATTACAACACGTAAGCCAGTGTGAGCAGCAGCTAAACGGCATTCTTAAGTGCTATTTGGAGAAACGGAAGGAAGAGGAACAGAATAAGAAAAAGGAAAAATAAAATGTGTGCCTACTTATGAAGAAAATATTAATTGCGCGTCTATAAGAATTATCAGAGCTATTGGAAAGCTAATATTTATATTTAATGTGGAAAATTTTTGTTTGTATCTCAGTGCACTGATATGTCTGGTTTGACCCCTTGTTTGTATGACTAAAAATGAATAAAGTGACTTTTATCTGTTTGATAACTGGAATCCTTGTGTGCTTACAAAGTACCTAATAGTATTGTTAAGTGTTTCATTCTTATTAGATACATGAGTAACAGCATACCTTAGAACCAGTCTGTTGTCTTGCGTATTTACAAATGGGTGACATCTAGGAAGGAGCAGTGCTAAAACAAAGAAGGATAAATAAACCAGATTAATTTCTTCAAAGAAATATTACGTGTCCTTGGTCTGTTAAATTTATGGATGTCAACAAAATGAAACAAGAGTGGATTGACTAGTATCTAGATTTTTTTTTTTTACAGGTTTTAGGAAAAGATCACTCAGCTGTGTTTCAAGACAAGGAAAAAGCTGAAAAATTTTTGTTTGGAAAAAAGACTGCTGTGTCAGCAGTAACTCTCCAACAAGAAAAAATGTTCATCACCTTTATCCTAGCAACAGTTTGTCCATAGGCTGTCTCAAAGGTGTAGAGAGGAGGCTCAGTGGTTAATGTACAAAGGATGGGAGAAGTGGGCGAACCGTGGATGTCGTAAAATCTCCAGATGCTGCCACGCTGTTATATTTCTTCCAGAGCAGACTGAGATGCTCCAAAGAGCCTGCCCTGGAGCAGGCATCCCAACAGCACTGCAGTTATTCCAAGTAACCTCCTGCTTTCTCTTTCCACAGCGTTGAAATGCATCAGCTGGTGAGGAGCTTGTGCCAGTTGTCCCTGGGAAGAAATCAATATTGTGGTTAACACAACATCGGAGCGTGGACAGGATGGGAGCTGAGGATGGGACTGGTTAGCCCAGGATAATTTAGGGAGCAGGGATAAAGGAGGAAAGAGGGAAAGCTTTATCTTAAGGAAGCTGAGGTTCTTGCTACAGAAGTAAATGTGTGTGGGTTGGGAGTGGATCGCAGCGGGGATTTTGGCTGCCCTGGGTCACCCGCTGGAGGTGCCATAGCTCTAGCAGCCGGTGCTCGGGCAGCCATGGGGAAGGACAGCATCAGCTACGCTGGCTTTGCTAGGAGGGAGCGGGGAGCAGTCGGGCTGAGGGAGAAGCTACATCCCCTCCGGTGCAGTTTATCCTAACGGGAAAAATGGGAGTAGGGCTAGAGGGGGCTGCAAAGATGATCCGAGGGCTGAAACACCTCTGAGAAAAAGATGAGAGTTAGGGTTGTCCACTGTGAGAAGGAGACCTGATGGTGGCCTTCCTGTGCTCAAAGGGGGATGATAAGGAAGGTGGGAACAGACCTTTTAGCGGGGCACCTAGCCGTAGGACAAGGGGTGACGGTTTTAAACTGGGAGAGGGGAGATTTGGACTAGCTATGAGGAAGATGTTACGCTGAGGGGGGGGTGAGGCACTGGCACAGGCTGCCCAGAGTGGTGGTGGATGCCCCTTCCCTGAAAACACTCAAGGCCAGGCTGGCCAGGCTCTGCCGTCAAGTGGAAAAAAAAAAACCAAAACACCACAAACCACAAACAAAATCCCCAAAAAACCCCAAACCAACCACCCTAGAATCGTCACTTTTTAGCATTGCCGGGTGCTTCTCGCCGCCAGGTGGCGCCAACCGCCCGCCAAAGGAGACCGGGCCCTCTGAGGGGACGGGGCGGCCTGAGGGAACCCGGGCGGCCTGAGGGAACCCGGGCGGGCTGAGGGAACCCGGGCGGCCTGAGGGAACCCGGGGCGGGCTGAGGGAGCCCGGGCGGCCTGAGGGAGCCCGGGAGGGCTGAGGGAGCCCGGGGCGGGCTGAGGGAACCCGGGAGGGCTGAGGGAGCCCGGGGCGGGCTGAGGGAACCCGGGAGGGCTGAGGGAGCCCGGGGCGGGCTGAGGGAACCCGGGCGGGCTGAGGGAGCCCGGGGCGGGCTGAGGGAGCCCGGGCGGGCTGAGGGAACCCCGGGCGGCCCAAGGGAGGGCTCTGCCGCCAGGGAACCGCTGCCGGCCCGGACGAACGACGGGCGAGAAGTGGGGAGGGAGGGGGTCAGAAGAAGAAGGAGCAGCGGAGGGTTGAATAGCGCCTTTAAATTACTGCTGACGCCTCTGTTACGGCTGCCTGAAATCTCAATCAACAACCCATTAGAACTCGACGGGAGTAAAACTAAATCCTCGTTTAAGTGTATTTATCCGCTCTCTTTTCTCTCTTTCAAATGCTAAATCCATTTCAGCATATGCCCCTTCTTTCTCTCCCCTTTCTCTAAAGACTGGCAGCCCGCACTACTCTTGTAAATATGAAAGATGCTAATCATATGACATATCACGTCTCAGTCGGAGCCTGGAATAAAGCCTTGAGATTTGGGATCATTGCCTCCAGACAACAGCTTCATCAGCCGGAAAGTTGGTTTTTTTCTCCTTTCCTTCAACTCTCAATCCCTTCTTTGTCTGGGGGAAAATGCAGCCAACTCGAGCCACCCCGGCCATATGGTTCACTCTGTGTTTTCTTAGTTGAATCCTGAATTGTTTGTGACTTGCGAAGGGTTTGGGGCTTTTTTTTTTCCCCCCCTTTTTTTTTTGGAAGCGTGTATAAAGACATAGAAGAGGCTGCCCGTACCGGGACGGCTTTGCGGGGTTACTACGTGTTCTTCACGTGTTCCTTTCACAGACCCCTTCTACGGCCACTTCACCGCTACCGCTCTACCTACGAGCCAAAAGGTAAAGCCCCGGCCACGCTGTTTAACACCACCACGACCGATTCCGGGGATCTCATTTGGTTTTTTTTCCTTCGGCGGATGGAATTGCCCTCTTAAAACACGTTTTATTCTGTTTGCACTCGCCCGCAAGCCCGCTTTGCGTTTGCGGCGTGTGTGAAACAGAGCCTCCGCTTACCAGCAAATCCCTTCTAGAAACGCCTCGGCTAAGAGAAGCCCCAAAGTATTTTGAGTAAGGAAGAGCGGCTTTTAAGACCTGTATAAATTAGGAGCTGAATGAGTTCGGCGCGCTCGAGTTTGGATAGCCCCCTGTTTGATAGCAGCCTGCCAAATTTTCTTTCTCTCTCCCCTTACACAAACCCCCCAAAAAAAGGCCCTTTCACCAAATCATTAAATTCTACAGAGGTGGTCAAGCTAGTCCTGCTTTTCAGGCGTTGGAGAAAGAAAAGGGTCCTTGAAGTTTAGAAGATGCCCAAGGAAAACTCATTGAATGACATCAAAAGAATGAGTTTCCATAGCTGTTGAAGCACGAGAGCCGTGTAGCTGCACAAAGGCGGGTTGGGGCAGTGGGACTGTCCCACTGCTCTATCCCAGCACAATTGGGTCACTGAAATAGGGAATTAATTACCATTGGAGAGTGGGCAGCCCATTCACCGCTGGCTGAGTTTTATTAAACGCCAATATAAATAACAAAACAACTCTTGTGGCTGCACTATTCCTACACGCCAAAGGAAGGATTATGTTGGGGATTAACATCTTAAAGTCTATGAGACTTTCTGACTCAAGGCTCGGAGCTGGTAATCGTATTTGTCTCCTGGTTCAGCGATTAGTGCTCTCCCTCGCGCACCTTCGCCTGGATGGCCCAATGTCCCTTTTTGCAGGCACCGGGGTTTTTCACACAATCGGCTGTTCTTTTCCCCACATCTATAGAAAAGAATAAGAAAACTGAAGCGTGTTCACGCGATCCTCAAGCTTCTTCTCTTCTTCATGGGAAAGGAAGGCACCGGCGGCCTTTTTTCACAAGGGGGGGTGTGTGGGGGAGGCAAACCCTTTTTGGGGGGGGGGGGGGGCCGGGGGGGGGGGGGGGGGGGGGAAGGGGCCCGGCGGTGGGGGGGGGCGGGGGGCCCAGGCGGGGCTGGGGACGGCGAAATCGCTCCGCAGGCCTGCACCTGCCATGCAAATCTGCTGGGAACAATCGGCCCCCAACGAGGGGCTCATCCAGGGAAGGGTGCCGGGGCAGCGCTCAGGGGGAAGGGGGACACCCGGGATGGGGACACCCCTCCTTTGCCTTGATCCCAACACGAACCCCCAAACTTGGGAGCTGGGGGGGGTGTGGGGGGCTGCTCCCCGTCCATTTTCACTGCAGCATGCACGGGGAGAAGAGGGGTTCAGGAAGGACCTGGTTTGGGGGGCAGGGGGGACACAACACACCGCAGCAGCCTCCGATTTCTCCCCACCACCCAGCATCCTGGTACCCTCCTGGATATCCCGGGGACGGGGGGATGACAGACATATTCTGACACACACACATACCCCCCAGTTTAGGAGCAGAACCACCCCACTTCACGGGGTTTGTGGGTGCTGCCACATGGCCGGGCACCCCAGGATTTGCAGTGCAGGGAGCACCTCGTCCCCCAAGCCCCCAGGAGACCCACGGGTCCCGGCGGGTGCGAGGGAGGCAGAGCTGGGAGGGAGGGAGGGGTTAGCCCACCCTGTTCCTGCAGCTTTGTGTCCCCCCGCGGTGTCCCCCCCTTTCCCCGGGGGACGTCGTGCCCCCATTCACCTGGGGCAGGCAGGCCACGAACGCCGCCTCGCAACTTGTGAGGTCGAAGCGTGGACGGGCCGTACCCAAAGGTCTCTCAGCAACACAGACCCTAAACTTTTAGGGCTGTTGGGTCACCTCAGAGTTCAATCTTCTTACAGCAAACAAAGCCCTTCCGAAGGTCTCCCCCTCTCCCCGCGCACAGGCTCCCGGTCCTTTATTTCTGGGCTGTGTGATAAGCTTAAATCATTGTGCTCCCGTTTCTTGATCGTTGCCTACTTCGGGCTTTTGTTCCCCTAAAGTAGGATTGAGCCCGGCAAAGGGGCTGAAGTTGAACAGTTTGACCCCGGGAGGACAGTTCGGGGGGCGGCGGCGGCCGTTCCCTCGCTCCCTGCCGCTCTCGGCGGAGCGGCTCGGCCCTCGCTCTGCCGGGGACGGGCGCAGACCACACAAGCGCCGCTCGGACCGGCCCCGCCAAGGAGGGTTGTGAGGATTTGTCCTCCGTCGCCTCGCGCTCGACCCTCCCGAGAAAACCGCGGCGGAGGGGATCCAGCGGCGGGAATTGGGCCCGATCCTGAGAAAGCACCCCGATACGGGCTACGCGCCCCGGGTCAGGCACAAGCAGGGAGGAATGCGGTGGCCGGAATCACGCGTATATGCTCACCACGCGCTCGGGGAGACCTTTGCTGAGATTTTACCCCTTTCCACAACTTTGGGCTTTTTCCCCGCCAGTTGCAAATAAAATTCTGTTTCAAAGCCCGACTTGGCTGCACCGCGCCTCGCGTGACGGCGTTTCTGCACGGGGAGGACACGGCACTGGGGTTTTTTTGTTCCGAACGTCCCTCGCCGTCCTCCCTTCCCCGTGGGTCTGCGGGGCAGAGCGAGCCCCCTGACCCAGGGGGCAGGTCGCCAGGCCCAGCGATTCACCGGGGCGCCCTGCCCCAGAGGGTGGTCCGGGAGGGAAGCGACGGGGTGGGGAGGGGGGGGAAGCTTTCCCAGTGGATTGACAAACCGTGGGGGTTTTTTGTTGTTGTTTTAACAGTCTCCCCAAGCCTAGGGCTTATCCAAGAGTTGTATCTGACAGCACTGAGGCAGGGACTGCAGCCCGTGTGCCAGGATTGCAGTTTTTCCCAACTGCCAAGACACAGGTGTCACGGAGCGGGGGGGTGCATGGCTTTTCCCTCCTCAGCCTTGCTCGGCTCCACACAAAATCTTCTGGAAACTGGGGGAAAAAGGGCAAGGCCGGCCCACAGCCACTCTTTGGCTGCCGGCCGTGGGGAGCGGGTGCATCCCTGGGGCACGCTGCCTCCGGGGGACCCCGGTACCGCTGCTCCGGGCCACACAAGGCACCCTCCCCTCGCCTCTGCCCCCCGGGCCGGGTATTAATTACACGCCCCGACCGGAGCTCCCGTCCCGTGCCGCGCTCTGCTCCCCCCATACCCCCCC